>JAIPRL010006135.1:0-28781 GCA_025469235.1 Pemphigus obesinymphae | reverse complement strand
GAGACAGATCGCGTACACTTATAAAACACAAGAACGAAAGTAACTAATTGCTTGACGCGATATATATTCGCGTATGTATCATACGGTGATATACATCGGACGCACCGAAAATTGTCACTCGCAGCCCCACACACGATAACGTGACGGCTGGTGACGAGAGAAAAAAAAAGGCGTACGCCGTACGGTACTATACTGCTCCGTGCCGGGTTGGAGGAAGCGGGGTGGCGTGAACATTGTGTGTTCAATGCGCGTGGCGCTATCGAACGGACTGGTTGGTCACTGTTATTTGGCACGGAACATTTGCTCCGCGTTCGAACAATATATGTTAGTAGTTTATAGTTTAAATGGCATGTAATCAACAAAAATATTTTAAAAGAAGTTTCTTTAGTACCACCTATCAGACATGGTTCAAACTAATCTCTAAACCTTTCTGTTATCTCTAAAAACCATTTGTGAAATTTTCGTCAAAATTAAAAGTCGTTCAGAAATAACAGGTGGACAGAAGCCATGGGTGCACGATAGACTGTACAGGCACCGCAGCAACGTTTATATAAATTAAGTGTATCTATTTAATAATAATAAATTGCCCACTACACATTACGAATTGGCAGTGGACATAATAATTAATCCACTTAAACGCAAAATGTTTTTAAATTCCTTCTTATTGCACGGTTAAAGTATTAGAGGAACCACTATTCCAAATGTTAAGTTCGTACGTTGTGTAGTTTTTAAGATACATCGATCAGTAAGTGAGTGGTATTTGGCTTTTATATATATAGATAGTAATTTAAATAAAAAGCGATAACAGATTGTACGTGATAAGAATATATGGCTGGAAAAATGATAAAAAAAAAATGTATAGTGACATAGGTTCATGGGTGTCGGCGCTGATGATGCTTCAAGTGTTGCAGTCACTGCGTGCGTGGTAAGGAAGTGAATATTGAACATACCAAAACCAGACTACTGAATACTACTATTTACTCAAGCGTAATTGCTTTTTCATACGAAATAAACTTAAATAAAATACAAATGCAATATCCAGGATGTTTTTCGACCAAATAAGTCAACGTTCTTCGTGAACTAAAATATGAGCATAGGTTATCACTTTCCCACCCATATAATTTATTTTACATAATAATAAACAAATGTGTAGTAATTTTCACTTATTTTTTTTATTAAAATGTTTTTTTATCTTCGTAAAAAAATCTCTTCACTTTTCTACCAAACTCTTCATTTGTTGTAACTTCGTCTGAGTACGTGTTTGCAACACTGAAGACTACTCAATAATTGAATTATTCTCGATAGCTCAATTATATTTTCTGGCAAGTTTGTACTATTATAATTTTTCACTGTCTTCAAATCTACATTAATTATCAGTGTTCAAGTCTAATGATAATATCAGCTGTATTTCTGGAGACTTCTAAGCTGGGTTACAAAGATTTACATACCCAGTTCTAATATTTGTAAAATCCCGAAGAATGTTTAAAGAAATATATGTATTTTTGTATAACAAATAAGTCAATAAACGATGGTGTACAAAGATACAGTTGAACAAAGGGACCACTTGGCATTCGAAAAAAATACATTTTTAGAACGCTAAAAGAAATTAATATAATAGAGCAAACGACTAGCGCACAACAATATCATAAAATATACCGTTCCAAATACGAATTCCGTCGTCACCACAACATAAAAGCAAAACTATATTCACACATAGATGTTATATTAATATGTTCCCAGGCACCATCCAAATATTAAATCCGTTAAAAAATTCAATACGCGGCAATCCTGTTCAGACCCACAGAGGGTGTAAAAAAAATCTTGACACCTTCACACGTCTAATAACAACGGCTTCAGGAAATATATCTACCCAATATACGGATTCCGGGAAACGACGTGGGATACGCGTCCTTTATAAAAATAACGGTATCTCGATCAAAGACACCAGCAAACGGTCGCCGTGTTCCCCCACACACCCTTCTACATAGGTATCTAGTTCACTGGACGACCTCTACGCGCGCCGTAAAAGTAAAAACATAGTGTCCAGCGTGTACCCTTAGCAAAGAGTGTCCCTTACGAATCTCTTACGAAAAGACGCCAAAAAAAATTAACACGATGACCGCTACGGAAAGCCGATAGGAAATCAGTGTACGCCAAATGGGTGAGTGTGCAACGCACACTCACCCAGCGATCAAGTACCATTGCTCAAGAAAGATTGAACTACATCGATACCACAGAAGCCACGTTTTGACTTAGTTTTTCTTCAGTACTTTATAATTTTCCTTCAAATTCATATTACCTAGCACTTAATTCTAATTCTAATTTAATTTAATTTTTCTTTTAGTTTTATTATCATGGTATTAGGTTTAGAATTCAGTAATCTCTCTTCCTCATCTTACACCACAAAATGGTCATCAATCGCTATCGTCGAAGAACATGTAATTAAATTATTATATTTTTTTTTCGATTAATATTTTCTTTTAGGTTGGCTCTATCATAACCAATTAGATAGATTGCAATAATATTTAAAATTCTCACAGACTTAATTTTGTGTACGTTATATCACGTTACTTTAATGTCCCATGAGAACCCGATGAACAATATCACATTTATTTTTTATTATAATACAAAATCGTTATTTTAACAATTTAAAATCAAAAAACTAGACTTCGATATATTCTGTCGTTGTCAATCAAAAGAATTTATCTATCTCCTATCATACCGTCATTTAAATAAATGCTATAAAATAAAATCGTTATTCAATCAACTAATCAATTTAGATAAAATTATCTAAATTCCGATATATATAGTGTAGTTGTTTATACTTATATGGGTTTTTCAACAATCACGTCCTAATAAATACGTTTAGATACGTTTAAATACGTCCTAATACGTTTCTGATCAGGTAATCACTTTTCGAATCCACTACCCTGATATAATACGCCCTGAACATACAAGGGTAAGGTCTACTTACAAATTCGAATAAAATAATCTCGTGTTCTCAATACATCTTCGATAAATACATCGCGTCACAAATGTAGATAGTACCTACCGCCTGATGCGTACCCATAGGTAAAACTATTCACCGTGTATCACGCGTTTCCCACAAACGCATATCCCATTCACCCATCGCTAACTATTTCTTTCTACCTTTTTTCTATCAAATTAAATTACGCTTTCACCTTTTCTCGCTCTTTAATTTATTTTTATTCGTTTTTGAAGTACGACGGTAATTTACTTTACTTTTTTAAAATGAGTTCACCTATGGTTAAAGACTCTTCTTCTGTAACTACCGGCTCTGCTGCCATCTTATCTTCAAAATCTTCATCTACCTACTCCACTCAATCACCTTCATCTATTCATACTATACTCAAGGCATTAGTTGATCTACGTAAATCTCAAGAAAGATTTTTGTAAAACAATGATGTTCTTGGTGATGGGTTAAAGTCACGCCTTGATTTTCTTACTTCTCGATTTGATGCTCTTTCGGGTGAAATCACTAACCTACGTAAGAATGTAGCTTCTCCTGATGCTAGAGTTCTTGTGCTTGAGTTACGCGCTCCTATTACCGCTCCCACTACACCCATTAATGAAGTTATGCAAGAATTTTCTGAACGTGACCAATGTAAAACAAATATTATTTTTTATGGTATCTCGGAACCAATTTCTAATTCAAAATCAAAGATAACCGACGACAAAAATACCTTACGATCTTTACTGTCAAAACACACCATCATTCCGGAAATTGATCCTAAAGTTCTTAGACTTGTTAAGCCCTCATCTTCCACTCCACGCCCATTAAAATGTATCTTCAGTTCCCAAACTGTTGCTGCTAATGTCCTGTCAGCTTTTCGTTCAGCTAATTTATCTTCTATTAGTTTTCTACCGGGTGTGAAATTTGTCCGAGACAAAACTCCCCTCGAGCGTAATTACTAGGTACATGCGTACATATGCTATCAACAGCTTGATCACCGTACTCTTAATGGGGAAACTGATCTTACAATTTCCTACTTAAATGGTGCTCCATGTGTGACTGCTTCTCGTTCAAAAAACTCTAGGGCCGCTCACCGATACAAACAAGTTTGATTTCAAACGATCTCTACAACTCCACATCGAAATGTTATGTAAACTCTTTCGGTTTTTATCAAAACTGTAGGGGTTTACGAAATAAATTGTTTAACTTTAAATGTAACTCTGTTTTTTTTTTATTGTATATTTAACTATAATATCTATCGTTCGGACAGATCCTCACTAAATAGTACTTTTAATCGTGGTGTTTACGTTCTTATATCTGTACGTGAAAAATTTCACCCCTACCATGTGCCCTCCCCTGATCACAGTATTGAACAACTATTTGTAAACTTAATATTCGACTCAAAAACTTCATTCTAGGTGCAGTGTATTTGCCTCCCTCTAGTCAGCATAATATTTATGAAGCTGATATTAAACTATTGATTCTATTATCCGTATCTTTCCTCAACATACTTTCATTTTTGTGGTGACTATAACTTCCCTGAAATATCCTGGTCTAATGAATGACAAAAATGGTCTTTCATATTCATCCACCACTAATTTTCGTCATTCTTACATCCCTGAAACTTTTGCATTTCATGGTTCTTTCAATTAAACTCAATTACTCATTCTTACGGTTCTCTCCTTGATTTAATTTTCTGTAATAATCCTTCACTTAATGTACACCATTCAATTGACCCTCCCATCATATGTGACTCATATCATCCAGCTCTTTTTATGTCTTATAATACCAGTTCTATTAACACAGCTTCTATTATTCACATTCTCAATTTTAAAAAGCAATTAATAACAAAATATTCGATTTTCTCTTTTTTTTTAATTGGCTTCATATTTTTCAAACTAATACAGTTGATACTTCAGTTAATCGTCTTTTCGATGATTTCCATTCATCTATTCTTAAGTTTGTTCTTCAAGTTTCTACTTATAAATCTGTTTTTCAACCTTTATTCACTAAAGAACTAATTGACCATGTTTTCATGAAACGCCAGACTCATAAAAATTCAAAAAAACGTCCAACTTCGATGATTATCAACATTTTTCAAAATGGTGAGCTCGCTATAAATATTGATCTAAACTATTTTATCGCAAATATTTTTCTAAAGTCGAATTATCCCTCTCTAGAAATCCTAATGATTTCTGGAAATTTGTTCAAAAAACAAATCATCCTCAGGTATACCTGGTTCAGATACCCTCAATGATATAGCTAGTACTAATGAACTTGATTCGGCTAATCTATTTTCCAAACATTTTAAATCAGTATATTTATTGCCTTCTTCCTCATTTCTCACATCTTCTGTTTCAACTTTCATTCTTCTCAGTAATGCTTAATTTTCGGTTAATGATATTTTTCTTCGAATATTATTTCTTCACGGTAAATATTCTCCTGGACCTGATGGTATTGCAGATTATTTCCCTTTCTACCTACGTTAGGGTAGGGTCTTGAACCCTCAGGTTTCTATTAAGGAAATAACTCGAAGAAGATATATTTTCTTCTGGTCTTAAAATAAACTAGTGATTTCCCCTTTTAAAAGCTGGTAACCCTTCTAAAGTTGAAAACTATCGTCCTATTACTAACATTTCCCATATTTAAAAAATTTTTAAATCTTTAGTATCTCTTCTCTATCCAACCTATAGTAAACTTCTTTCTGATAGATGAACAGCACGGTTTTCGACCTAATAGATTACAGTTAATTGTAATCTTGTATTCACCTCCTTTATTTTCGAGTTATTTGCTCAACAAGCTCAAATTGACATGATTTACATGGATTTCTCCAAGGCCTTTGACCGGGTATTTATCATCCTTATCCTGACGTTATCCTTATAAAAATACTAGCAAACTCTGGTTTTGGCGAACCTATTTTCTCTTGTTTCTCTTCTTACATGACTAATCGAAATCAATGGGTAAAATTACATGTAAGTGCTTCCTATAATATAACACCTTCATCAGGAGTACCTCTAGGGGCTATCCTTTCTCCTTCGTTGTTTTCTCTTTTTGTTAGTGGTGCTTTTTCTATTATGCACCATGCAAAACTCGTTTTTTTCGCTAATGACATTGAATTATTTATGAGTATTCATAATTTGAATGATGCTTTACTTCTAAAATCTGACCTGGATTATCTGGTTCATTGGGACGAATCATTGGATCTGTCTCTTAATAACTCTTAAGTGCCTTAAAGTGATTTTCTTTCGTATCACCCATTCAATTATTGTAGATTACACTATCCCTGGTACTCCAATTACTTTTTCTAATTCAACCCTCGATCTTGACTTTCATTTTTCTCCTAATCTATCCCCTAAACTGCATATTCAAGAGATTTGTTGTAGAGCTTTCAAAATTTTTGGTTACATCCGTCGTATTTCCTCTGAATTTAAGTTAGACCGTTGACTTAAATTACTATACTGTTCTTTTGGTTGCCCTATCATTGAATACGGTTCTATTATTTTGGATCCCCAACTATCCATTGCTTCATATCCGATAGAAAGAGTTTAACGAAAATTCCTATTTTTTGCTCTTACTTATTAAAAATTCCTTGTCCTCCCCATGATTACTCTCCGGTCCTTAAATCTTTAAATCTGTCGATCGAATGCATACTGCTAATTTATTATTCATTTCTAAAATATTATCTAATTCAATTCATTGTCCTATGCTCCTTTCTCAAATAAACTTCAAAGTTCTTACTCGGCTCACTATAAATACTTCTCCCTTTTTTCTCTACAAACTATTTGTTAAACTCTCCTATGTATCGTCTTACGCGTCTTGCAAATGAACACACCAATTTTTTTTCTCTAAACTTGCATTAACCAGGTCACCCTTCTTTTTATTTTTATTGTATATATTTAATTTTTGTTATCAATACTCTTGTTATATTTTTGTTATTCTTACTCTTGGTTTATATTTTATTCATTCTCTTGTCTTGGGCTTTGGCTTGTTTTGTAAAATAAGTAAATAGAATATATAAATAAATAATTCAGTATACCGATTAGGTTATTATAAATTAATTAAATAATAGTATGTACAGTAAGTCTAAGTTTTCGTTGCCTTGCGGCTACAACCACCGGACCCTATATTAGCAGTGGCTGCTACTGAGGGGCCGGGGAGGTTGGGGTCGCAACGGTAGATGCAGCCCCCGAATAATTCGGTATTCGGGGGCCTGCATGGCTGCAGGTTTTACTATCTAGCGTTTCAGCCGAGGTAGGCTCCTCAACCTTGAGGGGCACCTTGCGGTGAGGCTCCCCTTTCCCGTGATAAAGACATTATTTTAAGTTGCCGTCGCTGGGACAACCCGGACCGAGGTCCTCCCTCTTTTTTGGTTCCGATAACCGGCTAGAGGTGGGCCTTTTTGTTGTTTGCCGTTGTTTGGCGGGGACCACTCCCCTCGCAACCGCTCATCATTACGTCTCTGCTGCCGAGGCCGGTCACTATTCCAGAATGTAGTTAACATCCGGGATCGTGACTAGCCTCTGGGGAGGCTCCTTAGTTTTCACTTCATTGTGTGCCGGAGGCGTACTTCTGGACCTCCTCCTCCTCTGGTTCTTCTTCATCCTGGGGCGCGGGCAGTCCCTGACCCAGTGGTCGCAACCTCTGCACCTCAGGTATGTGATTCCTTTAGGAAGAGACGATGGACCAGACATCTCCTCCTCCTCGTTCCTCGCCCTCAAACAGAAGCGACGGCCGGCTATACGGATAAATCCACACCCAGGTTAGGTTAGGTTAGGTAGGTACACCCAGTTAGCCGTCCTTCCGTCGTCCCTGATCTTCCTGTCCGCCCTGAAGAAGGCGTGCTCTCCTTGGGTCTCAAAGAGAGCCGCCGCGGAAAGAGACTCCCTGTTGTAGCTAAATGGGAGGTCTAATATGTAGGCCTCTAATATGTAGATGACTGTAGACACGCTAGTGTCCCCGGTATCCGGCGTGTCCACGCTGGTCACGCTATCCCCATCGTCGATGCTATCCTCGGTGATTGTTAAAGCGCTCATATGTTCCGGTGGCGGTATTGGTCCACGGATTACATCCGGGACTTCCACCGTGGGGCCGGTCTCCGGTGTTGCTCGATCCGGCTGTTCCGGACGTCTCTCATAGCCGCGGCCCTCGCAGAATCCCCTCCCGGGATAATGTCCCTTATCTTACCCACTTCTCCAATAATGGAGGCGAGGCTCCTCCTGGCAGTAATCAGGCTGCCGGTTCCGCTTGGCGTTCCAGGTGAAGAAGAAGGTGCCCCCGCGTCCTCGTAGAGGCACATCCTTCCGAAAACCTTGAAGTTTAAGTTGTCTCCTGCCATTGCTATTTTGAGAATGGTTTAAACTCGGGATTAAACGTAGACGTAAAAACGTAAGTATCGTAGTAACGGTGTAAAACGCGGCGCGTGTAGTCTGAACAGTTGTGTATATCACACTGACCGTTTACCGCGCGCGCTGTTGTGTGCATGTGCACCGTACGTACCGCCGCCCGAGTTTTTGTTGTGCGCCGCCGCACGCTCGGTTTGTGACCTCTGATTAATGGGTCTCTTTATTATATACATTATGTTATATACATTTCTTTGTTGTGGTATATGATGAAACTGCGTTAATGGTACAATGTCATTGTCTGTTCGTATTGTACGTGTCCGTTATCAGGCCGAGTGTGTGTTCGAGGTCGCGTGTTGCCGGCGCGTTCTACTGTTGTCGTCACGTAGGCGTCCGATCCCACGCGTTTATTATATATTGTTTTATTATGCGTATTTGTCCAGCATGCAATATATACTGTGAAGTACCCACCATATTTTACCCGCCGTATCGCATTGCAATTCTTATTAATGTTCGGCCATTCTTCCTTTTAGTAGTGTAATTGTAGTGGTGGTAGTGTGTTGTGTATCACGGGCCGCGGAGGCCGCGTGATGCCGTGTACGCGATGCCGGGACACCTGCGGGGGGTCTGGGATCTCCGCGAGGCGCCACTGTTGGACTCGGGATGTCGCGGGCGATCGTCATATGTGGTCTCTGGGGAACTATATACTTGCCAAGTGCCGCTGGATGCCAGTACTGCATTTGTGCGACCTTTGTTGTGACCTTGCTTTATTTTGTTATTTTACTAGTACACTAGTTAAGTTGTTTGCTCGTGGTATACGCATCGCCTACAGCCTCACGGGACCGCGGGTGGTGGTATCCCGGCCGTCCGGATCACGGAGGACCCCGGACGGCTGACGGACGACCGGCGAGTAGCCGCGGGGGCCGGCGGGCCGCCGCGGATACCCGCGGAAAGCCATGGACGGCCCCGGGGGGGGCCGTGGACGAGTACGGAGTAACCCACAGATACCCGCGGGGGCCCTGGGTGTTCGTGTGAGGGCTCTGGTAGTCGCGGAAGTCCCAGAAGACCTTAAGGGCCTCTCGGGTTGCCGCTAGGCCATCCCTCTTTTGATATTGTTGTTGTCCGTTTATACGGGGGGCCGAAGCTGTCCGTATTGCAGGTAGTTCTCAAGGAAATTGGGGTCACTTTTGTCCCTTTTAATTATAAGGACGTTTTTTAAAAATTTTCGAAGGGCCTCTTATCTCCTTCTGGTGTTCAGCACCTCGTGTAGGTTGTTGATATTAAGACCTCCCTCTAATCCGAGTTTGTTGTTTGTTTGCGCTCCTCGTTGTAAATGTTAGATTCTAGCAGGATGTGCCCCGCGGTTACATCACCGCGTCTGCATCTGCATCTCGGTGAGGCTTTTAGGTTGAGTTCATGCAGTTTGCCGTTAAAGTCGCCGTGGCTTTTATCAGGGAAGGAGCAATCCCTCATGCATTTCCTAAATGTGTGCGTTATTTTCCTTTTGCAGATTGGCCATGCCCTCCTTAAGATTGCTGCGCCAATACCGTTTAATCCTGGTGCTTTTCTTGTGTCTATTTTCCAGATGGCTGTTCGTACTTCCTCTTCTGTGAGTTCGTAGTCCGTCCACCTTGTGTCTGTATCTTGCTCTATTGTGTCATCCTTCTCGTCACTAGGTATTAGTGTATTAATAAGGAATTCCGCGATTTTGCTGCAGTCTTTTGTGAGACTGTCGTTTTCTCTTATTAGTGCCTCTTGTATGTTTCTTGTGAGTCCCTTTTTAATGTATCTGTATGCTGCGCCTTATTGATGCCTGTTGCGAACTCCTTCCAGGAGTTCGCCTTTACGCGCCTTATAAGGGTCAGATGGGCGTTCCTCATAGTCGCTTATTGTTGGCCGTGTTCCCCATTCCATTCATTGTTGCGCTTGAATCGGTTGATTTTCTTTTTTGATTCGGTAAGTTCGTGGTTCCACCACGGAGGCCTTATCCTCCTTTTGTTGGTTTTAAGGGGGATACTCTCTTTTGCGGCTCTCGCTAGTGACGACTCTAGTGCTTCGGCTGCCTCCGCGTAAGTTCTCGCGAAGAAGGCCGCTTTCTTGTGAATTTCTGATGTTATGACTTTTCTGAATTTGATCCAGTCCGCGTTTCTGGTGTCGTATCTGAGCTTCGGTTTTGTTGTGTCCTCTCCCCTGTATGCGGGGCTTACTTTAAAGCTAATTAACCTATGGTCGCTGTCTGTTAGGTCGCGTACGGTCCATTCGGACACGCTTCCTGCTGTGCCCTGAGTGGTAATGGTGACGTCGATGTTTGACCTTCCCATCCCCTCCCTTTGGTATGTGAAGAGCATGGAGGGTGTGTACCCTAAGTTCGAGATCTTTGATCAGTTCGTTTATTTGTCTGCCGTTGCCATTGCGCTACCGTTGCTGGATACGTGATACCATTTCGCGGAGTGAGCATTCGTGTCCACGCCTATGACGGTTTCGACTCTTAGTTGGCCAATTATGTTATGTAGTTCCCTTAGTAGTGGTGTGAGGCCCACTGCTGGTTTGAAGTATGCAGATACAAAGGCAATCGGGCTACCGTCTTTGCGCCGTACGATAGCCGCTGCCATGTATCTACTGGATAGCCTTTCCAGCGCCACTACCTACAATTCTCTATCAAAGATAGCGATCGCGGCGTAAGGCTTTCCTTTTCCATTGCCTATAGATTCCCTTTGTGAGAAAATTATCCTTATTGCTCCTTTATCCGCTCCCCTACATTTAAGGAAGGAGCTGGATGGCTCTTGTACTAGAGCTATACCGATTCCGAACTCGGTAGCTAGGTCACGCACCTGCTCTGTAACTGAGTGCTGCATGACCTTTATTGCTTTTCTTTTTAACGGTGCGGTCGTTGGTAAGCTGTATTATTTGCAATACGTGCCAGAACCTTATCCCTAGCGGCGCACCCGGGATGTCTGGCTGTGGCCTCTTTGCCGCAATTTACGCATTTCGGCTTTTTCTCCTTATTGGAGAGTCGGTGTAGTTGTGTCCCGTGGCAGCGCAGTGTCCTCCTCCTGCCTGCATTTGTCCTTGATATGCCCGAATACTAAGCATTTAATGCATTGGGTTATAGTGAGGCATTCCCTCACTATGCATTTATCAACTCCTATGTAAATTTCCTTATCTAAAAGGTTGTTGAATGTCGCTGGGTCAACGTTACAAACCCAGTTCACCTTGGGTCTATCTCTTTGCCCAGTCTTATACAGTGGTATTATAATCGTATCTTTTTCCAGTTACAGTTCGCTGTTCTGATCTGATATAGCTTCCGCTATATCATCTCCTGCTAGGCTGGCCATTATTCCGTATATGGTTACTCTTGGTAGGAGTGGTTCTACCTTGCGTAGTTTAAGGATCCCCTGGCGTAGTGCCTTTTCTAGAGTTTTCCTGGTGTTCTGATCGGCTGGCGTAACTATAAGGTCGCCAGTCCTTGACGAGACCCCCGCGAACTTAGGTTCCTTCGTGAATCTCTTTATTTCTTTGAGAAAAGTTGTGGCTGGCTCTTTGCTCCGCACGCCAAGATGAACTTGGTGACAGCTTCAGTCGCTTTGGCTGTGTCTATTCCCCTCTTTCTGGTCTTCCTGTTACCAGTTGTCCTAACTCCTCGTGATGTCAAAGTTGATGCGGTGGATTCGTTGTCGGATGAAAGGCCGGAGTTAAAAGCCTCGCTTTGTATGCTCCTGCCCTTGTTCCTCCTTTTCCTAAGCATCTTTTTCTTGATCTTTGTAGACCTTGTTCTAGGTTCCGCCTCGGAGTTCCTGCTTTCCAGTCTGTTGGTAGTCTCCGTATCCGTGTTATCGGCTCCAGATGTTGTCAGAGGGTTGAACTTTACCTTTCTCGGTGGTACCGCGGGTGCGGAGATGTCACGGGAGGCCCTTAGGAGTTCAAGTTTCACGGATAGTTCATTTATCCTGCGGTTAAGTTCCTCCGTTGTCTTAGTGTGTTCATGTTTGTCTTCCGCGTGCGCCCTTCTGCTCTCGTAGAGTCTCCCGAATACGTAGAGGGCTTTATTTGCGAGTAGTCCGGCTCTCTCCATTGCTTTATTATGTATGTCGTTTAGGCACTTCATAGAGCACTTAGCGATCTTTTTGCCTGCATAAAGCTGTGCGAGTATCTTATATCAATAGATGTCAAATCTCCTATGATGGCGGAGTTTATAGACCCCGGAGTATCAATTCCAACCGAATTTCCTGTGTCGTTGAGCTGTGAGCTGTTGATCGCTTCTTTAATGCCTTCCGCGTTGTCTCCCGCGGGATCGTCGTCCTCTCCCGTGTTACTATTGCTGTCGTCGCCTCCTGCGCCTCCCCTTAACCTGAGGACGGGGTACCCATGTTGCAGGGTTACGTATTGTGATGGTGTGCCGGAGGTGTTTGCGCCTGTCTCCCATATGTCTTTTGTCAGTCTCATGGCCATTGTGTGTTCAGCCTCGTTTTCGTGTCTTTGGGAAACGTTGTATTTCCTGGGCGTTAACGAAGTCGCACTGATATCGCTTTCGTATTCGTCTGGCTCTAATGTGCGCAGACCTTTGTGTAACTTTAATACTGTTTTCCTTTGTTTCCGCGCCTCGATTATCCTCTCGTCGATTTTCGCCCGGTTGCGGCTACCCCTCCTCGAGGGTAGGTTCCACAGTTCCATTAGGGTGCTTCTCAAGCTAGCCTCTCTGCTGTTGAGATTGAGGTTGTTGGATACTTCCGATAGTTCTCCGTCATTATTTTCACTGTATTCCTCTTTATTTCGTTGCTTTTATTCCGCTGCTATCTTCATGATTTCTTTTTCCAGTTCCATTTGGAAGCCTCCGAAGATAGTGCTATCTCTCTCAAAGATCGTGGTGACCCCCGAGGAGACGGACATATTGGAGCGTCGAGAGGGATTGTTGTCTCTTGTGAGATGTGGCTCCTCGATGATTCTAATAGATTTCCGCTCTGCACGCGAGGATGCCTTCCTTTGTTCTTTATCGTTAAACGGCTCGCATTCCGCGGCTGGTGATTCCGCACTGCTTCTATCGTTTACTAACGCGTTGTTGTTGTCCTCTGCGACGGTTTCCGCGGTTGGTATTGCTACTCGACCGCGGTTCGTGGACTTGGTATATGCCTTATCCTCCGTGCTGTGCTCCGCGATTATATTCCCGTGGTCTGATGTTGCTTGTTCTGTGCCTTGACTCGGTATTTTGAGCTTTCGTGGTGGTATGTCGACACTTTTATCCTTGCTGTCGGGGTTGTATTCTATCCAGCATGTAGGTGTGGGTGTTATAGTTATTTGTTCGCATTGGCTTGCGGTTTCCGCCTTTAAACTATCTGGTTGATTGTTTGCGTTTCTGAGTGTCATAAGTGGGTATAGTCCTGATAGCTCATACCTGCCCCTTCTAGGTTTGTGTTGTGATTTATAACCCCATCCTGGGTTACAATACCCTCTCTCGTCCATGGTAGCGAATAGGCCTTTCTCTTGCCTTTTCTCTGCCTGTCTTATTTGCCAACTAATATTGGAGTCTCCATAGTCTCTTGGTCTGATATAGTCGTAGTCGCAACTACCGCTGTTATACCAAGACCGTTTTTCGTATTCTTTATTAGCGGGGACTACCACGGAGACCACCGCGGAGCTGGGTGACCACGACGCCTGATGGTATATGGTCCTTAGGTACCCGGGTCCGCTGGGTTCCGCCGTGTCCCACTTAAGGTGGGGTTGGGATTCGATACGTAGATATTGACGTTTCCTCGTTAGGTTTGTGTTGTTCTCGGGGAGGTGTGCCTGCCTAGACATTTGGCTCACCTCGCTGATAACTGACCATCGGTCAGCATTCAATTCCTTTTTTTCTTGGTTCTTTTTGAAGACGGGTGCCAAGTTCCTAAACACTCCGTCCTGTCTTCTATTCCGTGTAGCGAGCGTCTCGCCAGCCTATACCTTTGTTGTTATTATTATTATTTTCCATGACCTATTTAAGCGCTGATTCGCGATATTCGCGCGCTCGGTCTCGCTGGTGGTTTTTATTACTTAATATATTATACTACGTTGTCGGTGAGTGCTTCCACGAACACTGTTATGTTTATCTACTGACGACGTGGTTCTCACGCTACGTGATTTTGACGCGTGTAATTTGATCGCGTCGCCACCGTTTATGTCTCCGTATTTTATTATATTAATATTTGTTATGATAATGTTCTAGATTTTTATATTATTTGTTTGGCGCTCTAACGGCCTTTGTATTTCTGGCGACAGAGAAGTTCTCGTCGCCCTCCTCAAAGGCTCGCCTGTCATTTAAGCCTACACATTAACTATTTTGGCTTATTTGGATTCTTTTATAATGGAATTTTATTCCTATTATTAGTAAATACCGGGCTTATGGTTATAGACTTAAGATCTTACCTTTTGTAATCTCCCTACCTGTAGGAAATATTTGTCCTTTTGAGCTCGGCTGTGTACCTGGTCTATGGTAGTCCAGGATTTGCTTGTGCTTGGTATAAACCGTGTTGTTACTTACTATTATGTTCTGTTATTTACGTATTCCCAAGATAAATGCCGGCGCTCGGATCCAAAAAGGCTCCCGCATTCGCGAGTGGTCTCGATGGATCCGCTGGTACGCGTACTTTTATAATCTCGGATTTGATAAAGATCAAACGTTATATATTTAAGTTATGGATTTTTGAAGTTCGAGTGTTAGGTTATTCACTGACGCAACGAAAAACCCGGCATTGTATGAAATTATAAGTTTTTTTTATATTTTTCGGGTTAAAAGTACTGACGCTTAGGCCCAAAAAGGCTACCGCACTCGCGAGTAATCTCGATAGACTCGTAAGCACACGTACTTTTTAAGTACCGAATTTCGTGAAAATCGGAAGATAAATATTTTAGTTATGAATTTTTTAAGTGATGGATTTCTCACACGCACAATAAAGCCAATTTTATGAAAAGTCCTTTTTGAAGGTCGTAAGTTCGGGGTACGACTTCCAAATTTTTGGTGTATGATGATCGGAGTCTTACAAAAACGAAACACCAATGAAATACAAAAACGGTCACGAACTCGAAGAGTTATCACTAAAACTTCGAAATACGGTGCGGAGCTCGGTGTTTCGTACGTCTGTGCTCGTTGACTGTTTTGGCCGAACTTAATAGTATGTACAGTTTGTTTTCTACTGGTGTCTTTCTGCAGATGGTTTTACATTACAGTTAATAAAACATAATTTGAGTTTCGCGCATTTAATAGAATTTGTTAAAATATTTCAATTTTATAGCACTATTGCAGTGAAATGAAATGTATACACTGTAACAAATGTTTGTGTGTACTTGATAGATAAAATGTATATGCGAAGCCAATACATTATTTTTAATAGAACATATACAGATTCCGTACACTGAACTAGGAAAATATCGAACAATTCCTTATTCATATAACGTAAATTTAATCATTTTTATTTTAGCTATCAGAAATAATTTTTCCGATAAGAACACGTAATTCAAACGTCATAAACAAACGTATCTGTACAACACTAGAAACACATATTTTCATCACTATGACTAGTTTAAAAATTACAAGCAGACGGGTGATAAAATCCGACTGTCTAAATACAGTGAGTTCTGTGAATGATATAAATAGAACGTTTTAAGAAAACTAGATACAATACTAATTTTTTTAAGAAATGCTAAGAATTTTTTTAGATTTCATAGTTTTAAATTTACTTCACCGATGTTTATATTTAAATTAATATCATTAAGTAAAAGATCCATATATTAATTCAATTTATTTGTAAAGTGTGTTATGAAAATATATATACAATATTATCACGCACAAGACGTCGCATTTAAAACTGTGAATGTGTTAATGAATTCAGATTCAAATTATAAATTTTTATTTAAAAAAATATTCCCTAAACTTTAAACTGAAGAAAGTAATTGAATTATGAAACGTTCCAGCTGATCCAGTTCTAATAAATGTTTTAAATATGTAATATTATCTAAATATCATGGAATAAGTAAATAGGCATGTCAGTTAAAAACACGACGCAAAAAATTTTCCCCAGACATGGAATAAACGACAAAATTCATAGAAAAATTATTTCAAGTTAAATTTATAATTATTGTAATATTTTATTATCTATTAATAAAACACTTGCATTATCATTTTGTTTATTCAAGACGTGTTTCATTTTTGTACATATATTATTATTAAAATACCGAGACTCTTTCTGCCATAATATTTTATCGTTTATTCCATGTCTGGGGAACATAGCGTAGTGATAGCGAAAATGGAATTATAGTTGACATGTCTATTTACTTATGCTATGCTAAATATAATGTCGGAATAATTACAGAATGAATGAAGAAAACTTTAATATTTTAGACAAATCTAGTGGTTTCAATTTTAATTGTGTCAATTTTCCTACACCAATTAATAATATAAAATAAATCAAACGTATAAATAATATATCAATAAATATTTTCGGTAAGGATGATAAAAAAAAATAAAATGTACCCACTGTATCTTTGTAAAAAAGAATTAAAAAACCATTTTGATTTATTAATTATCAGTACTAATAAAAAACTTCACTATTGTTATGTCAGAATTTTTTCTAGATTTTTAGAATTAAAAATTGTAGTAAATTAATTATTTGTAATAAGAGGATTTAATGATATTTTTGAGGTAGTTAAATTACAAAATGTTTGCTTCTGAGGTTTTCAAACTTTTAGGCCTACAATCTTAAAGGTTAATAAATAAATACCGTTTTAACTACTGGTCTGGTTCAGGTTCTTTCATTTAAGTATAATAACCAGATCTAAAACCTGTTCTGCTTAATTCAGTATTAACCACTGTTTTTGACCATAGATGTTCCCTCATCCCAAACAGAAATACAGGATTAAGTATATACATCAATATGATGACTTTAAAACTTTTTCTTACAGGAATTGGAAGGCCTTCAGCTTCAAACTGCAACGCCGGATTCCAGTAGATGGCCCTCCATCGTGAGTATGCATTTGGTGTGTCAGTGAGTTTTAACCCAGGATGTTGAGAAAGAGTCTCCTGTTCAGTGTACAATCGGACCATTGGCGCCTCGATAAACGATGGCTATAATAATAAACGTAAAATGATAATAAGAAAAATTATCATATAGATAATAAGATCAATTGGAAATAATAATAGTGGGATCGTGAGTTCAATATATTGTTATTATTTGGAATATCTTGCCATTTTATATATTTGATATACCTAGCTTTTATCGAAATATATACTTAATATTTATATAGATTTTGGGGTTTTGTCATAGATAATTTGTATAATCCAAACGATAACAAGCAGTTTCTATATAATGTACATCATTGTTATGCGAGTAAAAACATAAAGTCTGGATTATAACGTTCACTGCAAGATATTGAAACTTAATACAAATATATATAACAAATGTTATACGCTCTATTCAAAATGAGATCAGTAGTCGGGGGCAAAATTGTGCACAGGGGCGTGGCTTTATTCGGTGCTTTCGTTTCGGTGCCACTATTTACGGGAGCTTCGTATAGAGAGTATTGACAACTAAAGTAAACACATAATTTAAAATGCATTGTGTCTATTCGGTAACCGGCGCGCGGTGCGATGTAGCGTATTATTTCGTACGTTGAGGTCAGTACCGTGGTCGACTTGGTGGGGGAACCAGTTAACGTCATATGACCGAAGCTGACGAAAACACAACATATCAACAAGTGATATTATGAGGTATATAAATAAATGTATATAAGACAATTTATGATGTAAGCAACGTAGACAATCAAGCTACCAACAACGCATAAAGGAATAATAGGATATGAATGTGCAAATCCGTATTGTTATGACTGTAGGTTCAAGCACATAGGTATCTGAAATGGCCAAAAAGTATTTTAATATATACCTATACCTACGCTTATATACTTATAGAATTATATAAATGTACAATAATTTTATAAAATAGCTATTGCATGAAATAAATAAATATCTGGCTGTTTGATGTGATACACCGCTCACCATCATTATCTATATGTTTTATTAATTCAATTAATTACCACACAGTGCACAATTTAGAGTAGGGACAACTCAGCAAGGTTATAAAAACCTATGCATAGCAGCACATGGCATCTTTCTTCACAGTCTTTTTACAGTACGCCAACACTGCAACACTGCTATATAGACTGTTGCAGACGATATCGCGGACTGTGTGTATATGCAAAAGAATTGTGCGGCTACAGAGAAAATCTTGAAACAGACATTTTTGAGGGTAAATTTCAAGCATGTTATAATCGACTACAATTCGTATTATAGCTAGCGTTGAACCTGTCTTTCTATTATTGTTTATTTTTGTCTATTAATTAATCGATGTGTTGTCATTATTACGCTGCATATATCACTTTAACTTACTTTTCTTTTGTATTTCTTTTCATTACTTATATATGAGACATTGATTGCTGGACACCGTAATGGTTCTGCCCTTCTCAATGATCCCATATTCCTATATATTTACATGTCTACAATCTTTATATATAGACTTTGATTGATATCGTATTATTAAGAAATACATAATATACCTACATACAAATGCTTCTCGAAATCCTATCATATTTGCATATAGTGCAAATACATCGCTTAAATTATAACAAACAAAAACTCTATAATACATATCTGTATCTATATCTAGAGAAAACGTAATAAATATCATAAACGTGATTATATTCAAACACTATTCTAAAATACACGAACATGAAATAATTAACATTAATAATCATTCGCACTTAGATATTATACACAATCAACAAAATTATCCATTTTGCATAGAAATTACTAAAGCTATAAATAAACAACCTACGTCAAATAAATCTATCAAACAATCCAGACAATTTATAACAACCAACGAAATATTATATTTAAAACAATTCTTATCCAAATAAAATACGGAAAACGCGATAAAATATATATATAAAAACTTCGGCTTAACATAACCCACCATTATGGTTTCATTAAATCAATCTGGATTTAAGTTTCTTAGGTGGATAGATTACTAGGTATATTTGTACTGATAAGTCTGGTGAATTGCTTAATTTCAATAACATTAACTCAGTCTGGACTTAGCAGCGTAGGTCTGGAGGACCGGCAGCTAATCTAATTGAGTAAATCTCACAGTGCCTATTATGATTCTATTATGTCATTCAGCTGTATATCAACCTTTTTTCAATGCACACTTCTGGCCCACACGGGTGCGCAGTATTCTGCCTCACTGTACACTAAGGCTAGAGCAGAAGTGCGAATCATGTAAATGCTAGCTTAACAATAATGTTATTATGTGTTTTTATTTTGTCTTTTACGCTTTTAAAGTGCTGTCTGAAAGTTAAAGTTCTGTCCATCCTTACCCCTAAGTATTTAGGTGCTTCTTCAGTGGTGATTATTTTGTCTTTGATTTCTATATTTAGTACTCTACCGGTTGTTAAGTGGAAAATGGATGTTTTTTGATTTGTTTGGATTCAATTTGAGGTGACATTTCTGGAAGTACTTTTGTACTTTTGCAAAGTCCGACTTCAGTACACTTTTGATTTCTTCAAAGGTCATGTAGCCACGTTATTCGCGTTTATAAATTTCCTCGACTCTGTCTGCTATGTATATATTAAAGAGCATCGGGGAAAGAACAACTCCTTGCACAAGGCCATTTCGTAGGATTTTGTATCGGTTTATGAAATTCTATGCATTGCTCTAAATTTTCGATTTGATATAATTTTCCCTAGTAGTAGTAGAGTGGCTTTACATCTAACAATTTTAACGATTTTAAGAAGTAGTGTTTCATAAGGCGACGATGAGTCAAAAAAACTGCACCCGATTTTGCTTTATGCTGGAAGCCGTTTTCCACATGCGTTATAATGGCCAAGACTTGGTCCCAACAGTTTCTATTTTGTTAGAACCCAGCTAGTTGTTTGTTATAGGGACTTCTTAACTATTCATTGCAAACGAGCCAGAAGTAATGTTTCAAAGAGTTTATACATTGTGGACAGTAAGGATATTGATCTATAATTGTTAGGGTCGGAAGCATCTTTAGTTTAGTTTCAATATGGCAATTACTTTAGATTTAAATCAGAGTTTCGATATGTTTCCTGAATTCCCAATCTCAGTAGCGAGTTTTGCAATCCAGTTGATGCATGAGGCTTGATATGGCATTCGCTGTGATATTACTACTTTTTCTTGAGGGTTGGGTAGCCTCCAGTTTTCTCAAAAGTGCCCAAACTTTCTCTTATAGAATAAGTAAAATCCATGTCGTTTATTGCCGTAATCTACATGTTCCTTCTATTGTTATCTAATATTAATGTAAGCGATGTTGAATAGACATATATATAAATAAATACCCAGTTTCTACAAAATAATTTGTTTTTATTTAACAAATACGTATTTCGAAAACAATGTTCTCATCTTCAGTGTTAAACAAATTATTTTGTAGAAACTGGGTATTTATTTATATATATATAAATAGTTCTACAAGTAACCCAACACCAAAATATGAATAGACAAACGTTACAAATTTTTTAAAAATTAAATTAGTTAAATGCAACTTCAAATATACTTGAAAAAGTTCACGCAAGAATAACCACATATTAAAATGATCTGTTATTGTTTTATTATTAATAACGTACTTGTTTGTATAATATAATATAATATAATATAAGTTTGTATAATACTAAAGTCTTGCCTAATTATAATGTGATGCGAAATTATTGTTTATTTAAAACGTATAAATTATATTCAAACTTATTCATATTGAGACTTTTTTGTGGATCTTTTTCTCCTTCGGCTTCTCTCCCAACGAATAGGGGTCAACCACCCTTATCTTATACTTCCACTTAACACTATCCCCAGTATATTCTTCATTTACTCCCACCTTCCTCATATCACTCGCAATCTCATCACACTAACTGATGGTCTTCCTCTCCTCCTGTTATCATCAACATACATTTCCTTTTTATTTTACTGCCTCATTATTTTGGCTCCTTAATACAACAGCCCTCTTAATCTATTTAATCTATATTGTTTTACCTCTACTATAATCCATATTCCTTTACTTTGAAGAGCTTCCCTCTACTTTTCAAATATACCAATCACTTCCTCAGGACTTGGCGACATATCATCTGTAAACAGCATGCACCATGATGCCTTAACCTGTATATCCTTTGTTATTTCATCCATTATCAAGGAAAATAAGTAAGGACTCAAAGCCGAACCTTAGTGCACTCCCAATCTGACGTCGAAATCTTCAGTTTCTCCCCACAGATTCTTCGCTCTTTATTTTTATCTTTTTTTTTTTTAATATTATCTTTAGTTAGTTTACATAATTCTTTTCTCATTAATGCCCACTTCAGAATCTCCCTAAAAACTCTATCATAGGCCTTCTCTAGATCAATATATACCATACACAATTTCGTTTTCTATTAAGTGTACTTCTCTACAATCTGTCTTGCACAATTTGGCTCCATTGTTGACCTCCCAGGCATATACCCTAACTGATTTCTAGTAACGATTGTCTCACTTCTTACACTTTTATCTAATATAATTGCCCAAATCTTTATACTGTGGCTCATAAGTTTAATCCAATTTATTTAAAAAATTAATTTAAAAAATTAATTTCAAAATTTGTCTACATCTCCTTTACCCTTTAATATTAGTACCACACAACTCTTTCTCTACGATTGTGGAATTTTTCCTTTAACTAGTACTTTAATAAGGAAACTCTTTCAATCATTGACCTAAAATTTCCAATATTTTCTATACTTCTATTGGTACTCTTTCCGGTTCCACCGCTATCTTTTTGTCATTTTGCTAACAGCACTTCACACTTCTTCTTCCCTTAATAAATCCACTATAACCAAAACTCGGTAATTTGTCCCTTTCGGAAATAATATCCCTCAATTTTTTCTTTCCATCTCTTTATCACTGCCTTGTCTTTCGATAATACCTTCCTTTCCTCTTATCTTATTCACCAAGTATTTCTAATGTCTCAGGATTGTTTTTCTCTTCCCTTAGGCACTTGTTTTTCCCCATTTTTGTTCTTAACCTTTTATAAAACACATCTATTCCCCCAATTAATCTTTTCTTACTGAACTTTTTGTGCTTTAAATGAACTTTTTTATTCTACTATTCTACACTATCATTTCTCTACCATGTTTTCTGCCATTTTTTAAACTGTATTTTTTCTTTAATATTATCTCCTGCATTTTTTTCGCTCACTAATATAATTAGCTTGTCCTCTAGTTTTCCACCTCTACTTTCGTCAATGATATCCTTAGCAATACTCATAACTGCTGCTACCTTTTCCCAGATTTTAATTATTATATTCCCTTCCATATTTCACACCCCAATCAAAATCACAATTTTTATAAACATTTTTTTCTTTTTCATTTTTTAATTTTCATATTTTCAGTTCCTTATTTAAATTTTTCTTTTCGTGCGCCTTCTTTTTTCTACAGCAAATCTCCATAATCATTTACCTAAGCTGTGTTAGCACACTCTTACCTGGGATAACCTTACAGTCTTTCTATTATTTTAAACCTCCCCTTTCCACATAAAATAATGAATTTAAGTTTTTTTCCCTTTACATTTATTGTTATTTTTTTATTTTATTTATTTCAGCCAAATTAATTTCAATTTCTTATTACAATAGATCACATTAAAAATAGGTGATACGTATACCAACTGAGCTATAAGCTCGTATCTGGTATACGGAGTTCATATTATAGATTTTCGCACGAAGATCTCGATGCTGATGTTATCGAGAAGATATCAGCTGCGATTAAGGCCGGAGAAATTACACCTCGAGGAAGGGAACAGAACTTAAGGAACAAGGACAGACAATACGGGAAAAATAACAGTTTAGCAAATTAATGCTATATACAAAATTGAACAACAATTGGTTATCATAAAGTGGACTGTATTATATGACACTTAATACTAATTACAATTGATAAACTTAATATTAAGGGGAAGTGGGCGATACTTTATATATATATATATAAGTTTACAAATGTCACGCGAAGCGTGTCATATTACAAATAAAAATTGACAGCGAAATCAAAACAAATTAAATATATACATCTGACCTTTGGATCCGGACTGGTGAATATGTAACGTGGGCGGTACGGTTGCTATGTTCAGCAGGGATTCTGATAAGCGGGACCAACTAGTATTGACGAAAGGCGTACACACGTAGTAGTGATCGAACAATGATCGAGGTACAGACGCGTATTTATTTATTTATAGCGACCGAGTAGTGTGTCCGACGAGGGCGAAAAAACACACGCGTTGATACGCAATGCGAATGATATACATGCAATACGGTGTCGACGAAGCCGCACATGCGTGAAATTGATCGAACTAGGATCAAGCTATGGACGTGTACTTACAGTGACCGAGCAGTGTATCCGACGAGGGACGAAAACACACACACGTTGATAAGCAACGCGAACTATATACACGGTAGCGGCCGCAACGGGAACAATGTATACACATGAAAAAGGCGGCGGCTGTAAAGAGCACTTGGACGCATAATATTATTTAACGAATAGTATTATGAAACGTACACGACGTTAACGCGGGCATACGCGCGACAAGACAAACGTGATTACATTATGTCAGTAGCGAAAAAACAAATATTTGCTACACGAGAAAAAACGAAACGAACGAACGAACAACAATAAAGACTACTACCGACAGCGCGTATGTATCACACACCCATACGACCACGGACCACGAATTAAGATATATAGGACGAAACGAACGTCTGACAATAAATACCCAGACATTTTCATTCTGCGGCAAGAGTCCTAGCGCAATCTAGTATATTATTTATAAACTACATAAACAATCAATGCATTATTATAATAAGTACCTACCTATACCTATTACTTTTTATAATATTGAAGAAATCAAATAAAACGCTTTATGTAATGTATAGCTTATTAGTAGTCTGTAGACTGTACTTAGTTACAATATAAGTACACCGAATAGGTATTTCAGTATATACCTTTATACCTACTATGGTATAGTATATAATATACTATATGGTTATTTATTATTTAAATGTAAACTTCATACCAATACTTTTTTTTTTTTGTTTCAAGTTATTTGGCAAGAAAATTAATTAAAAAAACTAAATGTGAAATTTGTCTATCTGGAATAAGAAACATTTCAATGCAGTACAATTAGTTCACCTTAAATCTTAAGAATTTTTAACTCATCCAGATGGTAGTTTTTTATTTTGGTTAAATTTATTGAAGAATCATTTTAAATTCATGCCAAAAATTCAAATGCTTTTGATGACACAGTTGAACATTTTTTCAACAACTATATAATACCATTTTCATGTAATGACCATAAAAGTGAGATAGTTGAGTACGTTTTCACGTGAGGATGAGGCAGTACACGTACTTTAACAATAAAAAACAGAAAAATACAAATAAAATTTTAAAATAATTATCAAAATTGACTGCAAATTAATTTTATTCAAATATATATGTATATAGCTGACGATTCAAGCCTTCGAGCTTCCTCGACAACATTGGACCCTGACTCGGTCGAATCCTTATGAAGTAAGGTGTTATGTTTACCTTCACACGTTCTACACTTGTAGGTTGTTGGACACGAATTTGCTAGATGCCCAGGTTTCAAACACACAAAACACAAAGAATGATCAGAGACAAATTTGCGTCTTGCAGAGACTGGCTTCCTTTTAAACGAAAAACATCGATAAAGCAAATGCTCGTGTTGGCATAAAAGACACTTTGACGAATTTGAAGATGTAGTGGTTGCAAACTAAGCGTTCCCGGAAAAAAGAAGGCCAGAAATATCCTCTATCCCAAACGCCTTAATAGCTGCAAAATTTTCTCGAAATGTATTTACGAATAGCGGCAAAGACGACCCGACTCCCGTTTGAGTGGGCTAAAAGCAAATAGTTTATCAATATACGCCGTTGCCAACAGATACGGTGTAGTGGGTGAGCTAAGGACACTTCGGCACAAAATCCTCACAAATTACAACACCGTGTTTGAATTTTACGATAATAATTTATTTTGATGTGAAATAAATATAAATTAAAATAATAATAATGAATATAAATACGGTATTTTAAACGCCCAATGGCATATACAAACATATGGGTATGAAATATTTAATGATGATGGATGGATGATGGTGTGGGTGTTATGGACCCACAATACGTATATATTTTAACATGAAGAATATAATAACGTAGGTTACGTGTACGATGGCTACGAACGGACTAACTTCAAATCATATCGTAGTCGATATAATCGGGTCGTCTTTCGTCGGTATCATTGTTTATATTTATATGGATGCATAAGTAATCACGGGCGATTGTCTTCGTAAAGACTTAATTACGCATTCATAATTAATATACTTTATAAATATAAACTGTACTGTTTGTTTACTGGACACCGGTGGTGACCTTCAATCGCGCGCGTAAAATATTCGCGGCAGAAAGGCGTTGGTGTTTTCGTCAACGGTGGTAGCGTGATGATGGACGGTTGATTATGATCGGTCGTAATTATCTGTATATACATTCATTTAAAGTGTAGGTAATCACGGACCGTGTCAACCCTCCCCCACCAAACTGTCCAACCGGGATGTGATCATTTGGAGGGAATACGATGAAGGATAGGTGCATTTCCTATTCGAAACCTGATGTTCATCCCCTTCGGTATTTCCAGAGGATTATACCCATCAGGTTTCGGGGAAAATGTTTCACCCTAAGGAGAAGACTAAGATGTTAGCTTTTGGTCTTAGAAAGTTGGAGATTTCATTTTCTAAGGTGTTGGAATATAATTAATAATTGAGGTGGCAAACTGACAAATTTCCAATCTGATAAAAACAGTTTTTAGTACCTGCATAATGAAATATATTTGTTATATAATGTATGGATGTGAAATAGTTATATTAATTTATTAGAATATAATAATGTAAATTAGTTATTCCAAAAGAAAGGTATTTCAATGTAGGTACCTAAAACTTAAAATATGACTTACTTCGATGGTAACTTGACGGTTTGTTGTTTGGGTTTGACATTTGTTTTATAAGCAGATTCGTTTAATGAGTATAAGTAAAATTAATCAAAACATACGAAGCGTTAATAGCATAAAAATAAGAAAAACAGAAGAATATACGAACATAATAATTTTATCTATAATTTAATCACCATTATAAAGAACAGGTTAGACATAGTGATAGCTATCGACGGTCAGAATTCGTTACGGTATGCGTTGTTCCTCAAACCGCCGAACGCTGCCTGTGTTACAATTTGATCAGGTACCTATTTATCACCACCTATATTTTTGGCGCTTGTTAAATTAATAAAATATTTATTTTGTTTTGTTATTTATATTACATTGGGAATACTATAATTTATATTACGTAAATATAATCAACCTACTGATAACAATAGCACAGAATATGTCAATAGTGTAGATACCCGTTGTCCAGTACCAAATTAGATCATAATGATATTTAAGGTCATATTTCGATTTTTCGGTAAACTCGTAAGGAAAAACCACCCCGAAAAATACAATTTCTTTATGGTTCCAAAAATAATTATTATAAATCTGTAAGACATCGAATATGTAATTTATTACTATATTGACGGTGATATTTTCAGTTTTTTTTTTTCAAATTTATTTTAACATTATATCAATTATAGATTTTGAGGTCTTAAAGGGGATAATTCTAGGCTCATGAGATTATTACGTTAATTTATGTATATAACTAAATGTTGGTATTCAAAAATGTCATAAATCTCAAAAGGTCGTCACACTAATAATAAGTAGATAGGTTTTAAAAACAAGTCTATGAAAAACCAATGAAATTACCTACCTCTAGGCGGGATCATAAATATTTACCTGTTTAGTAGTTTCAGTATCAAACAGTCTCCTTTTAGTTGGCGAATTTCTTTTTTTATTAGGTTTTGATAAATATTTATAGTTTAGGTTAGCACGTTTTAGATTTATCTAAAATAAATTTTACATTATGGATTTTGATCATAAATCTTATTT
The DNA here is from genome assembly GCA_025469235.1 of Pemphigus obesinymphae. Lineage (NCBI taxonomy): Eukaryota > Metazoa > Arthropoda > Insecta > Hemiptera > Aphididae > Pemphigus > Pemphigus obesinymphae. The sequence goes on along the minus strand of JAIPRL010006135.1, from coordinate 1,391 downwards.
CACAAACAATTCAAAGTAAAAAGTAAAACTAATAGGTAATTATTAATTTATAGGTAAGTAAGCACACCACAATTTTATTGTTGCCAGTACCTGACTTCCAAGTTCTTATAATTTGATCCACAGTGAAACGTTTTTCACATATCACTGTTTTTGGACCGACAACCAAGTTCATATAATATATTGCTTTAACCCATTTTTCCTATAAAAGTTAATTTTTGAAAAATAAAAATAATGAAACTTTTTTAGGGTTTGATTTGTAACTAGACTTACAATAAACGACACAACATAATGACGGCATATTGTAAAAATGTATTTAATATGTAATTTAACTTAGGTATAATACTATAATAAAAATACATTAATATAAAAAGTAAAAATATACCTATGTTAATTCATAAATAAAAAACAATAAACCACAATCAATGAACTCCAGTCTATGTAAAAATCACGTGAGGAAGTTATAACAACATATCTTAGTTCGTGAACACGGCTAACCAGTAGCGCCAACTTAGTGGAAAAACTTGAATTAAATCATCCGTAATCAGTTGTGACTGGGATACTTGTATAGAAATCAATTGCCGCTATCTAACCTGTTCTTTATAATCATGAATTTAACGGATATAATTTCATGAAATAAAATATATTGATATATTTAAAATTTCTATTTTTATAAGTATAATAATTACTTATTTTATGTATTCCTATTTATTTACTAAAACATTTACAAAATTAGGTAGGTAATAAAACAACATAAATAGTAAAATAATTAAATATTTAATTTAACCTATCCATTAATATTTGGTTTCTCAAACTTTATTTTCATTTACACTTAGCAATTTTTTTAGAAAAATTAGTTGTTAGTGTGATATCAATATGCAAAAAATTGATTAAATATAAAATCATAATAGTATAATTTATGTGATCTTTATATAATTAATATCTAATAAACAACAAATATGATAAAGTTATAAATGTATGAGAGATGTATGTAAAATATTATAAAGTATAACTTACTCGTTGAGATAAACGTTTCATTTTAAACTCTATTTATTGTTAGAGGTAAATCATTGCTGGTGAAAACATTCCTTTTAATTGTATCGTTTTTGTTATCTGTAAGAACATAAGACATCGTCTTAAGATATGTCTTGGATATACACAAAACATAAAATTTCAAATATTATTTATCGTTAGTTAAAATATTATTATACTAGCTTAAGTGCAACACCTGTCGGGTGCAACTCCTTTTATATGAGACTATTTATATGTTCAACACCTTTTGAGTGAGGAATCTTAAGTTTGAAACTCCGATTGAGGGTGACACCTTGTAATTTTAACTTTTATTGAGTACAACACCTCATTAAAATAATTACTTTTGCAAATCGTATACATAT
>JAIPRL010006134.1:0-28783 GCA_025469235.1 Pemphigus obesinymphae | reverse complement strand
ATAATGATATCACGTAAATCCTCAAGGCAGAACTCATAGTGCATCCACACGTGCGATTTTTAACTGTACAGTTTTAACTGCGCAGTTTTTCCTTACCGAAATTCGGTAAGGTTTTTTGGACTGCGCAGTCCGAAAAAATCCTCAAGGCCGACCGTACACACGTAGAGGAAATCCTCAAGGAATGGACTGCGCAGTCCAAACCTTGAGGATTTCCTCAACGTGTGTACGGACCTTAAAACGTGGTTTGTCTGCGCCAAAGACGTACCTACTAATGTCTAATATATTATTATATATACCTATATATTCATTTAAATATATCCATTATTCATATATTACGAGTATTATTATTATTATTATTAATTAATAATTATTATATAGGTTTGAATTTTTAATAATTATTATTAAATAGATACGATTTTACTATGAATATTTAATACATTTGAAGGCAGTCAGAGATCACAACCGCCAAATGATTTTTATGCTTCCTTTAACAGGTATAATATTATATAAATAGGAAATAAGAGGCTGTAAAACTGTTAATTTAATAGATATGTAAAACGTAGGCGATGGTAACCTGTTGCATCGGCGGCGGTCGCCGATGATTATTATCGTCGCGGTATTTACGGCACAAAAATCCTAATTGAATTTAATTGAAGTTTTAATGAGAGAAGAGCCCCAACCCCATATTATTTTATACGTAACATACGTATTTACATATACGCGTATTATAATATGTATATTTCGATTATGCATATATACACAATATATTACATTATATGTGTACCTACTGCAACTATTAAATCCTTTTCCCGTGTTTATGGGCTATGGGTATTTATGTACAGTGTATAATAAAACGAGATGGATTAAGTAGATAGTCATTTGAATAATTTAGTCGGACGTTCAAAACATTAATGAAATCCTCTTTGATGTCTTTCAAATATTTTCGTCAGAACGGCTTGGGCATAAACCCACCTACCTACGTCGACGACAAAAACATAAAGCATTATAATAGGCATGATACCCGACTGTATAATGGCTGTTCGTCGTATACCTCAATCAATCGATATATCGCATATTATATAATATATGCGTATAATACGTCTCATACCTGTATATATACATATATAATATTGTGTACCTATGTATCGTCGTCGTATAATACACTTATTCGTAAACATTATTTATTTATATTTTAAAAGGAAAAAAAATACATGAATAGTTAAAAAGGGTACGTTACGATTGCCTACGTACTTTTTTCAACATTACGATTGCGTATATGTTGTTCACAGACTGCTATGATACTCGGACAGTTTAATTCGAACAAATCCCCCCGATTTACTATGAAACACCACGTCAAGTAATAGGTTAAATTAAATATGGTAACAAGGGTCCGCCTTTGATCGGTCACATATTATATAAACAACTTATTAATATTCACAAAAATTAGCGTTTTAATAATTTCAGTTACGGTGTCGAAAAAAAAATCTCGACATTATCGGTTGGCAACGTTGCACTCATATTCTTGCTTATTTATGTATATGTATGGTCGAATAGTAATATCATACGCAATCGTATGATCGTAGGCAACCGTACATCACCGGTTAAAAAAACCTATTTGATACTTAGTATCACTACTACTGTAGTAAACCAGCAACTTGCATGTACCTAACTTGTTATTAGTTTAGAATTTAGATGAGCCGAACAGTGCAACGTACAAAACAATTACTATTCCTCGATTCCTTCACTATCTGAATTTGAAATGCGTAGGTATTAATTATGAAATATTATACTATTTTACCATTGATCATGTCAATGTTTAATGATTCAAATCTAATGGAAAAGTGAATCGGCGAAGAAAGGAAAGGTAAATTTTTTTAACCGTGTGATATTCTATATTTAAAATTCCTCGAAAATGCTTTTTTATTTTAGAATACTGAACAATCACCTACGCTCTGCATAATCAATATCATACTTTCAAAAATTACAATTTTTCTGTTATTTCAGTTTATAGTAAGTAAATTTCTTTAGGTATACTTATATGGCTGTACGCCTATATATTATTAATCACTGCTAATTTAGGTTGAAAGAGTTACATAATGATGTTTTAAAATTGTTCTGGATATTATAAATTAATACATTTTATACAACTCAGATATTATAGAATTGTACTATAATATTCTATATTTTCTAGTGTATATGTGTCTTGAAAATGTTTTTAAAATTATATTATGAAGAATTTAAATTATTTCATATTGAGTATTTTATAATACTATTAAAATAAAATGCATTAACGAACATAGCCAAGAGCATTGGAAAAAGCTACGGAAAAAGTCGGCTTAACAATTAACTCAAGCAAAACAAAGATAATGGAACTAATCGATAGTGATGTAGACCTCCAGCAAAGATAAGGGTTAACTTTTGAAAAGTGGAGAGATTTAAATATCTAGAAGCAACATTAAGCATTAAAAATGACTTTAGATAAAAGGTTCATTGAGCATATCGGAATGAAGAAAGGTGGTTGAGAACGAGTAGAGCCAGGAGGTACTTAAAAATTAATTAAGGATAACAGCATTGGAGAGTTCATATAGAGCTTCTAAGGAGTCCAGAGAGAAATTATAACTTTACATCGTATCTTCTATCAACAATGAAAATATTCCTAACTGAAAAGCTATCGCTTGATAATCATATTATTCTAAAAGTATTTTCAATAAGAATTTAGCAAAATGGAGGAATCGCCGTTGAACTCGTTTTTTTTTATTTCTATTTTATATTATTCGTTTTATAATGTTTTTATTACATAGTTCCGAAAGACATTATTGATTTGGTTAATAAGGAGATATAGATATTATTCGTTGTTTTATATTTTTGTTTAAAATAGATACGTTTAGAAACCAGGAGTACGCTCGCAGAGTGGGCTTACCTAACTCATATATTTTATTTTCCCACATAACATTACAAATACAGTTTTATTGATAAGTCGTTAAGTCATATTTATACTTATATTTATTTTTATTATAGTTACCTATCTTTAATATAGGCTGAATAGACAGCCGGTATAGAAACTTAGCTCCTTAAAGTAATTATCAAATCAGATCCCACCACCATCACTGGAATCTTCAACAAATTCATAGCGGAGGACTACTACCCGGAAGAGTGGAAAACCGCGGAATTGGTGCTGCTACATAAGCCGGGACGATCGGCTGAAGATCCCTCTACATACAGACCACTTTGCCTGCTAAACACAGTCGGCAAGCTTTTCGAAAAAATCATTGCGAAACGGCTTAACAGTTTTCTTGAAGAAACAGGTGCCCTAGCTGAGACACAGTATGGTTTTAGGAGGCACAGGTCTGCATTGATGCTCTTAGGAAACTCTAGGACATCATAGCGGGCGCCAATGACAGAGGCGAAGTGGTGGGAATGCTCGCCCTTGATGTGAGCAATGCGTTTAATTCAGCCTCATGGAATTGAATTTTAAATTCTCTTAGGGTTATGGCGGTGCCGAAATACTTGGTAGCTATAATTTCTAAATACCTATCTGAAAGAAGGGTCAAATATGACAACTGCAGCTTGGCTACTGAGTTCGTGGTCAGTAAAGGTGTACCTCAGGGTTCGGTCCTAGGTCCCACCCTTTGGAATGTCCTATACCGCCTGGAGTAAGCTGGAAAAGTTACAGAGGAGAATTGCGCTAAGGACTGTATGTGCCTACAGCACCATTTCGTATGAGGCGATAGCGGTTGTCTCCTCACTACCGCCAATAAGACTTAAGGCGAGAGAGCGGGCAACAACGCACAATGCAGGTTGTGCAGCTAATGCAAGAGCTGAGACGATACTGAGGTGGCAAGAAGAGTGGGGGCGGAATCTACCAAGGGAAGATGGACTTACCGACTGATCCCGGACGTTCAATCATGGTTTACTCGCAGGCACGGCGACGTGGACTTTCACTTGTGCCAGGTACTCACTAATCATGGGTGTTTCAATGAGTATTTACATAGTATCGGTAAGGCTGGTTCGGACGAGTGCGCACAATGCGGGATAATCCCGGACGATGCGGAACATGCAATATTCGTCTGCGACGCATGGCACCGCTGGAGGCAAGAGGCGTGCGTATTCTTAGGTATCGGACATCTAACGCCAGAAAACCTGACTAGTGTCATGCTCGGGTCCAAAAGTGCCTGGCTACGGATGGCAAACCTAATTGGTAGAATTATTAGAATTAGGGAAGCGGAGGAGCGGAAGAGGCAGTATGTTCCTGTACAGTAACGTGACGACCAGGCTGGCTGGTGCAGACACTGGATCGTGAAGAGGCCATTACCAAGATCTAAACAATTGGACGAGCTTCAAGACTACTTTCTCTTATGTTATTTTTAAGTTTCTGTTAATGTAAATATTGTGTAATTATGTAAATACTATATTCATAGAATTAAGCCTAGCATGTGTTAAGTTATTGATTACCAATAAACGATGGAGATGGGGAGAAGTAATGCTAACGCAGTTCCTCCCCAGTCTTCGATTATAAAAATAAAATAAATAAAATAAAAACAAAAAAATAAAAAATATAGGCTGGATAGGTCTTGAATTTAGGTCCCCTAAATCAGTGCCAGTTTATCACATCAATATTGGATACAAAATTATTTGAAGATTCGAAGTCTGTGTGTTCTTCCACAACAACACAGATTCATTAACATTTTCATGTATAATCCATAAATCAAAACAAAAATAGGTAAGTATGGGTTTGTGAAAATTAAACATTTTTCTTTACTAAACAAAATATTTTTACGTCTCTTGGCAAAAGTATCCATATCAATACATTTAAATATAACAATTTTTCAAACCATTTTGAAAGAGCATGCCAAACTTTTAGAGGGCTAAGCCCCCAACCCCCCCCCCCCGATTTCCGCCAATGTATGTGTAGTATATATGTATGTATGTACAATGTATGACCACATACATCGTATAGAAGGAATATTTTCTTTTTCCCTAAGGAAACTATTGAAAAAAATCGAAAAATGCTATATAATACCGATTTGTACATTTTCATAGAAAATTGAACATCCCTATGTACGAGTGTATTCTGCAGCAGGTTTATACTATATACCTCAGCCATTATACGTGTTATACCGCCTATATTTATAATATAATATAATATATTCTATATAGCCAATACTTACTAATAATATATAATGTCAATATCGTCTTCTACCTACGCTCGCATATAATATCGATCTATGTAGACAGTGGCGGCGTACGCAGGATTTTTCAATGGGAGGGGAGGCTTGAAAATAAATAAGGAATCAGTAGACACAAGATTAGGCATGAAAGAATAAAAAAAGATGCTTTTTTAGTATTATAATAGAATACTGTTAAAAATATATATTATAATGTATATGTATATATAGTCGCATACTTACGGAGAGGGGGTACAGAGGTACTGAAAAAGAACCAACATATATTAATTTTGAAAAAAATACCAAAACTTCATTTTTTTAAATAGAACTTTTTTTTAAAACAATAATAATTAGAAATAAAGTTTGATGACTTAAAAAATTAATAATAATGCCCTAAAATGAATATAATAACTATAAATTTTAGATTCTGAGCGGTATATTTTCTCATTTTACTATGATATTAAATGGTCTTATATATTTCTTTGAGCAATTTATCGACCAGAAGACTTGACGTCATGATCTAATTTTTTAATGCGTACCCATTTGTTGGCATAAAATTTTGTCAGTAGGGTACTTTGAAGAATTAATTTGTTGATTTTTTAAAAATGCATTAGAAAAAACCATTGAAAAATAATGGTTATTTCCTCATAAATCCGAAAATGTTGATTTTAAACACAAAATGATCGCAGAGTACGTGTTTTTTTTTTTTTGTATTTTTTAATACATTTGTAACATTATAATGTTTTAAACGTAGGTGTATTTCAGCCTCCACTTAATGTATTTACGATTTAAAATGGTTTTATAAATGAGATTGGAGTTTTGTAGTAATCAAAATTCAATTAACTGTATTATTATTATTATTAGGCTGTGGTTCTTCGGTACTTTTATCATTTATTATCCAGCTAAGGAATAATCGGATTTAAAATTTAAACTTAAATGTATACCAAATCGATGTATTAATATTATATTTTACAACCTCATGACCTACCCTATAGTTTGTTTTCCTGTAGTATTTCTGTCAAAGACTGTTAACCTTTTTATCAGGTACACGTATTCCTAAATATTAAACTTAAAATATTTTTAATTTTTAAATAAATGTCTTAAAATAATCCAAAAATAAAACCACGGTTTACTGTACAGTTTTTTTTTTTTTTTTTTTTTTTTATATTACGATTAAAAAATTAGGAAAAATGTATGAATATAAAAAAATAATTTAAAAATTAAATGATCTTGTCACTCGTTTTTAGCGATGTTGAATGATAATAATGCTTTTTCCGTGCGATGCAAAATATTCTAAAAATATCAAAATCAAGTGCATTTAAGGTTACCTAAACCTTTTGAAAAGTAAAAAATTCAAATTAAATATTTTTAATAAGTATATGATTTGTTTTTACCGAAATAGTGCACGGACCCTACAATCCCTCCCCCTCCCCATTACTAACGATCCTTTCGTCTGCAAACAAAGCGATTTTGCGTCCCTAAAGATAGTAAAATATATAAATTATTCGTGTAAATATCATTATATATATATCAATGATTGGTTTTCAATATATTTAGACCCCTAACCGCACCGGGAAAAAAGTTGAAAATACGTCACTGTATACATACCTATATATATATATATATGATATATAGGTAACGTAGATAATATGAAACATAAAAAAAAAAAAAATAGAATTATACTGGCTATGGGGTAGGGGAGCTTCAGACCCTTAGCCCTCCCCAGTCTACCGTACGCCACTGTACATAATATATTATATAGTTTTTTTTATCGCCAATAGGCAATGTGCGCCGTGATGTGTGTTTGTGCCTGTGTATAACCAAACCCACGGTAGGAGAGGAGCGCAATGAGACCCATTTTGTAGTTCCTGTTTTCACTATTATATTGTTGTCGTACCGCCAAAAAGCCAAGTCAAACGTGCCGCATTAATCATTATTGTCGACCTGCCCTTTTCGGCGCCGAACGCGTGACATACGACTATTATATACACCGATGTCATCATTTTATGTCAACCGTCGCCGTGCACTGTATAGTAGTAGTATATAGGTACCTGTACAATACATATATAAATAATATATATATAATATATAGGTAATATCGTATGTACATACATGTATATATATATATATAGGTACAATGTACATAGATATAATATATATAATATTGGTCGAGCGCATTAAATAAGAAAACGCGCCCCCGACTATGTGTGGTGCAAGCACAATTGAAATTTTAAACGCAGTGGACTGCACACCGACTTGTATATTTTTACCTAAGCATTATGTTATTATTTCAATACCCAAGAACCGAGAAAAATTTAGTAAAATGGAAACAAGAAGATGTAGCGGCGACATCTGTGAATGGGGAAGCGCCCAGGACGAAAAACACGACGGACCTTTTTTCCAACCCGAATGAACCGGACGCAAAAGCGATCAATTACCGGACAGAAAGAGGAATTTAAGCTGACCGACACGAGACTGACTAACTATTTACAGACCGAATTTACGTTCACTTACAATTTATATTGGCGGGACCATTTTCCTCAAAAAAAAAAATAATAATAATAATAATAATAATTAAAAATATAAATTCCTTTTCACTCCACAAATAAAATATTATTTTCCTCGAAAAATGTATTTGTTTGATTATTTTATATTAAAATAAAATAACAGGTAATATACCTACGTTATACTTATTCGTTTTTTACATCGGTACAAAAACAAAATATATAAAAATGACAATTCAAACAAAATAAATAAAAAATCAAGTCAAATTTGTTTTAATATTAGGTATGTTGGAAATTTATTATTTATCAATATTGAATTGAAAAACTAGCAATTAATATCTAAAATAATTTAATAAAAAATATATGTATAGCACATGATTACGATCATATCGGAAACAAATTACTATAACATTCGAATATAATAGATACTTGTATAGTTTGTACAGATGATGTACCTATATAGTTGCGGGCACGAAAAATGAGCACTGACAGTGCAACGCCGATTGGCAATTTTGTCATTGATAGTATGCACAACGGTCTCCGGGGGTCAATGCTCATTTTTCGTGCATGCGGCTAAAATATTATTTGTATTACTTGAATATCAAGGGAGTATACAGACCTTCAGACCTACCTAATGTTTTTTAATTATTTATTATTTTTAGTGTATTTTTTTTTTTCGTTTAATTTTCATTTTTCTTGAAACTTTTTCAAAAATTACCTTTGTACGTATATATATATATACATACCTATAGGTATATAGTATATACAGAACCCTTCAAACGGGTGTGGTGTCCTCTATAATTAAGTGAATCGAGTTTCATTCAACTATATAGTTTGAATTTAAATTATGAAGAAATAAATTACACGTCTATATACCTATATATATATATATATATATAAAGATACCAATTTTTCTAACAAAAAGTTAAAAATAATGGATAATTTCATTATATTTTTACATGACATACCACTTTAAATATATTTAAATTGTAAATTTTTTTAAAAATATATTTAAGCTAAGTTTTCTATAAGTACTAACATCTTTCTATAGATAAACGAAAAAAATAATTTCGAAATTAATTCTTCTTTTATCCGATATCGTTGCGACGGAATTATCTAATGAGCACCACGCATGCTACTCACATATATAGATAATACGACCAATAAGCAATAGCATAGCCTGTAGAAATAAATTTCAAGGGAGTGGGGGGGGGTCCGATTCATGAGCAAAAAAATGATAATTCAATCATGGTAAAATCATACAGTTAAAATAAAATAAAATGTCAGGAGGGGGAGTAGTTATAACCCGTTAACCTCTCACTTTTAACTATGCCACTGCATACGACCGCGGTACAATTACATGATAAATAATAATAATACTCGTACATATAACAACAATACATTATCAAATGTATCAACAGTAGGTACCTATCTATACGCAATATATGTATATACCTGAACCCCGGAATAATAATCCCCAAGGATTAAGGTAATATAATACCTGCAGTGGTCATTATATACACATAACCATTAAACACATATTTCAATTTTTTTTTTCCGGACATACGAGCTTTTAGTAGGCCCATTTTTAACATTTCACCGGGTCATTTTAAAAAATATTTTAGAGACATTTTTTTATAACAGCTAGGGATGTATATGAAAACATTTGAAAAAAAAGATTTTTTTTAAATCAAAAAAAAATAAATAAAAGTCATCGATTTTTTTTTCGTTCCAACTATATACTACCATTGATTATGTATACATTATATACATAATCAATGATACTACAAAAATACTTCTTTCAAAACGTAAATAAGAAAAAAATAAAAAAAGGGCATCAACTTTTTTTTCGTAGGCGCAGTTATAGTTATAACGGCGCATTGATTGGAGCATTATTGGAAGTCCACTTTTAAGTCGCACACCCTGCTCCCCCCCCCCCAAGTGATGCCACTGATTAAACATACACTAATTCTGAATTTATAAATATAATAATAATTAATTATTAATACTTATATACCATCACAGAGCGATACAATGTTTTTCGTAAAATATTTACAATAAATAAGTTATATCATCATATATACCTCCATGGCTATCATAAACCGTTATATTTTATGACGGATGTGTTATGGCTCACATTTTATTTATTTTTTTTAAATCAGTTATAGTCATTTCTTTGTTTTCAAAGCGTTTATATAAGATATTCAAGCGATCCTGCGTTAATATACGTAGTTGTATATGGTTTTTTGGTTTTTGAACTTCCGATATTACTGAGAGTCGATCAGCTCCTAATTCATTTCTCATTTTCTTAATCAATTTCCATATTGATGGATGCTTATGGCCCGACGGGGTGAAAAAATGTATTGTTCTATTTGTTATTAGATTAATGCGGTTAATATAATATTATACGACCGTAACTATAGGTCAATTTAAGGTCGCCATTTTAAAAATACGCAAATTATTGCATAAACGCGCACCGAAAGGGTTAAACATTTAAATAGCCATTCCCATTTCCGATACCAGATTTCACGTGGATACATTTTTTAAATTAGTTCCGACGTTTCAAATATTTGTGGATTATTTTGTTCCGGGGATTACGAAATTCCGAGATTATTATTCCGATTTCCGATGTATACATTAATTTTAGTATGGTGAACGAATTAGATAATATTATATTCATAATTCATAAATGTTTGTATACAATATATATATATATACTTACTAACGAACCGACGTACATAATATAATGTATATATATATATATATATATATATACACGATGACTTTAACGGCGAAAACAACGCTGAATAATATTATTACACGCATTGAAATATTCCGGTTTTAAATTTTGTATTTTTTTTTTTTTTTTTTTTTCCCCCATTTTATTTCACGCTTCTTCTCTATTATTTCAATCGCACCGCGATCAGGCGGCACACACGCACTCCGCCGTAGCCATGGGGCACTTTACAAGTTATACGGTATTATAATAACGTATACACACGGCGAGAAGTGTGAAACACGATCAAAGCAAGACAACCGCATTTGTATAATGGTCTATACCATCGCCGTGGGTAGGTCGGAGTACCGAATGCTCACCAGCAGCCACCAGCTGCTTCTGCCATACACTTATACGTACAGGACGAAGAAAAAAAAAAAAAGAAACGATATTATACCTGTAGGTGTACGTTATTTTTCAACAGATATTTTTCAACAACTCGCTGTACGACCGCACCACACGTTTACAATACTGTCATCGATCTAATATATGTATACCGTATAGCCCGTGTAGGTATAGGTACACAACAATATTATTTTCACAAAAATGTTACCATATATTTCATAATAATATAATAATACCTAGGTAGAGGTATAGGTAGGTATACACTACAATGTATGGTGGGGGGGGGGCCCAAAATACAAAAGGTTCCGATAGTGACATTTTTCGAGATTTTCGGAAAAATCAATAAAACGTTTTTGTACTTATTATTATTATTATTATTATTTTTTTTTTTTAACTTACAAACGTCGTCTATAACTTTTTTTAAAAAAAAATTTTTTGTACTTTTAATCCGGGACTTTTTTTTTTTTTTTTTTTATGTTTAATTTTCAAGATCATATACACTTTTCGATACGTTACATTCATTTTATAACATTTTAGCAGTTTGCTAAAGCACACCAATATGCCGTGTTGGGTAATAACTATACACGGACGTTACTCGTTATTGTAACGTATAGTTACTTTTTCGAGTAACGTATTTACCATTGGTTATTTGTTAGTAATTTTGTAAAATAATGCGTTACATTTTCATCAATAAAAAATTTAATCAATTCTAATAAACTCGCATAAAATTTACGATGGCTCATTCATGGCGAAAAGTAGGTACATATTTTAACGATTGTATGATTTTATAATAGGTAGAAGTATGTAGGAGTAGGCTACTGACGATTATCATAAAAAAATAAAGATATTTTTGACATTTTATTTTATTATTTTTGTTTTTACACATTTAAAAAATGTTTAGAGTTACGACGTTATTGTCACTAGTTACTTTTGAGTTGATTAATTTTTTCGATAAATGTATAAGAAAAACGACCAAAAGATTATGAAAAACGATCAAATTGCTATTTTGTTCAAATCGAATATGGTTATTTCCATACCACATAACCTAAGCAACGCGATATATTTGAAGTTACATGTTGTTCACAATTTATTATAAATTATATATGACCAAGAAAATAATTTGTACACAACATTTGTGAGTGCGGAATGATTACGTACTGTTCAGATTCAGTGACGTCGAGGTTACATGTGCCGATGTGCCGAGCAAAACGCAGCGGCCTCGGCATCACAGTGTTAGGATAGAAAAATTCTAGGATAATGATAGTACTTGCGCATGTGTTGTAAAAGTGAATACTTGAGTTATATTTTTCAATGTTAACATTTTATGGAAAAAAGGAACTTCATTTTAACTTTGCTACTTTTGAAGTAATTCAGTAACTTAACTTGATAAAAATAATTTAAAGTAACTTGAAAGTAATTGGATTACTTTTATTTAATGTAACTTGTAATGTAATTAAATTATTTTTTAAAAGTAACTTAGCCAACACTATTTATTTTCTTGTACACACCTATGTAACGTCATTTTGGTTATAATATATATAATGTCCTCTCTTTTCTATAGTAATAAGATTTGTTTGCTAATCATCAATATACCTATTCATCATCCATTTGTATTCAACAAAATTTGTGTTAATTTTCTTCCTCACTTCCCGGCTAGATCGTACCTTTAAAACAAAACCCGTCGCTTTTGCATTCTAGATATCAACCCATAACCTTTTATCGGGCATATTGATTCCACACATGAGAACATTATAATCCTTTTGGTCCATAGACAGGATAATTGAACCACTATCAAGAAAGTGAGCCGGTGTTAGTGGTTGTTTGTCCTTGAGGTCATTCGATTGTACAGTGATTAGTCTGGAGCTAAGAAAAGGTTCAATTTGGGTCAAAAGCGTAGGTAGTGACTTCTCCATAAGTCAATATTTCAATATCCATTGTTTTGTATAAATGGTGTATTACTAATTTAATACAAGCTTCCCATAACACACCCATATGTGAAGCTTTTGTGGTGAAATAAAATGTAATTCGATTAGAACAGGTAGACAAATTTTAGAAATTACTTCTTTGTTTGATAGCGCCCATTTATGAATTTCATTAAGATCTCTAACAACTCTAACAAAATTTCTTCCATTATCACAGCGAATTTTGTTGCAAGAACGTCTTTCTGATATAAAACGTTCGAGTTCAGCGATAAATGTCCTAGTACTGAGATCTCTGACAAGCTCTATGTGCACTACCATAATCACTATGCAGACGTTGACGTTGCTTGCTTTTCTATTTGTTGATTGTCTAATGTGTACGGGACCGCAGAAATCAATTTATGTGTTAAGGAATGGTCTAGAAGAATTTCTTCTCACACTTTGCACTTGTCCCATAAATGGAGACTGGAATATTTGTTTAACCTCAAAGAAAGTCACACATGAATGCACAATTTTATTACAAACATTTTTTCTATTTAACGGTCAGTATTTTTGATGTATAGTAGACAAAAAAGTTGAGATCCTAAATGTAGATTTGTAATAGATATTTGACCATTATTTAGTAATATGATATTGGTTTGGTAATAGAATCTGATGTTTCTTGTCATCGATGATGTTTGCATATCTGAATCATCCACCATCTCTAAGAACTTCTTTTTGATCTACAAATGGTGCTAAGCATAATCATTTGCTTTTTGTGACAGAGTCTGACTAGATTGCAAAATTTTTATCTTAGAACTAAAATTTTCACTTCGTACAATTTCACATAAGTATAGCATAGCATAATTCTTGTCGAATCAGATATCCAGTTATTTTTAGTTTCTCTTGAACTTTTCTAATAGAATTGTTACAGAATTGAAAAACATATACTGTTACTCGAATTAACCTTGATTATGATGAATAGTTCTGATATTCGACATTGATTATTTGAACCAATGACTGATTAACCAATAACTGTGCACATTTCTAATACATTTTTGATTGTGATCTTATTTTTGTTAATTAATGGTCAGTTTTCTCTTATTAGAATCAACTGTGGAGGCCTGGCCACTAAATTGTAGCTTCAGCTAATCTTATTGGTTAAATGCCTCTTGATATAAGATCTTCAAGATTGTGTTCTGGCTTGATATAGTTCCACTGAGTAATTGGATTTCTAAATTTCACTGACTCTGCTTGAGACAAACTATTTCCACTTAGATAGGCTTACTTTACTAATATCCAACCTAGTTTAATCATTGAGTAGCACCAAAAAATGGATTTCTTTAGTTTAGTCTTCAGTGCTAAAAATGTTTAATTTACTGACTTTGATTATAGCAGCGCATCAAACAACTCGAGCCTTGGAATGGTTACTGAATGGACAGATGCCACTCGTGATGATGATTTAATGACTGGGAGTCTTGACAACATCAGTTCTGATTGGTACACCGAATGTATATTGTTGTTATAGGCTCGTTCTGAAATATCAGAAAATCCATAAATCTCAAAATTCCAATCACAATTCAACAAAGTTGCTTGTCAAGGAATTTTAATTTTGTTTAAATTTGGTAAATCGTCAACGAAATTGATCCAATTATCTTGTATGCCTTATGGTAGTTGTGTATCTCAGTTTAATATTAGTTCTCAAAGTATTTGAATCAAAATTTTAGCAAGTATAATAACTGGTCCCAATGGGTTGTATATTTTGGCAACAAGTGAAATTATTTATATTTTGGTGTAATATTTTTTATTTTAATTTATAATTGATCTGATAAAACAAAGTTCATCACTGTTAGGACTCCAATTTAGTCCAAGGGCTGTACTGCTCGAATCGATCCTGTTACTGCTATTTGACGAAATTCATTAGTTAAATTTGGATTAAAGTTCAATAATGGTGGATGGTTGGAATACCACTTGCTTAGTTGAAAACCGCCTTCTCAAGCATCATGGTCATTATTTTAAGAATGTCATCTACAACAAAATCTTTCATTAACTTTAGTATACTTATTTCTACTATCTGAAACTAGTTGGTTTAATATATGTATTGCTAAATACGGAACACATACAATCCCGTATGTGACTGTATTCAATTCAAAAACATTTATGATCTGGAGAGGATTGTCATAGTACACACTACAGACTTGTCTTATTCTGTAATTGAATCATTGTTTTTACCTTCTTCAAGATCCCAAAATTTTTTTAGTAATTGATCAACCCATCCAACTGCTTGATATTTCACATCAACACATATATTATCCCAAATTTATTATATTATTCTAGATCTGCCAGTATTAATCCAGATGATAACTTTTGGTCATGTATTGGAATATTAGCAGAAGGAAAATCACACGATATACTTTTCGTGATTAGAAATTCTAAGTTTCGTTTGAACTTTGTAGTACACGACATTATTTGTAATGCTATGAATATGCTGCAGTAAAACGATACTACGCTGACTCTACTTACCTTGGTTATACACTTTGTAACTGCTAATTGAAGTATAGATGTACATTATTTAGTTACAAAATTGGACTGTGAGCCATTATCTAGGAATGATCTAAACTCTTTAAATTCCCCATTACTATTTTTTACGCGTATTCTTATAGTCTATAGTAGTACATGTAGTAGTTGCATGGCATTGGCACAGTTGAAACTTGGGCCTTCATTCTTTGAAGTATTGGTTGTGGATAATATTGCTTGCGATCTTCTTACTCTGGCCCTTGTGTCCCTAAAGCACCTTCCTCGTTGCTATATCTTGAATTGTAATTTTAAATATGAAGTAGTGCATTAGAATTGTGGAAACACACACTTAAGATATGCTTGACTTGTCACTTTCGATACATGATATTTAGTTTTTAAATAATTGGTACATAGTTTTTCTTTGCTATTTCTATTCTGGTTTTAATTACCATTTTTTGAGAATTGAGGACAATAAAGAATTTCATGTTAATTATTTAATTAATTGATAAATATTTATGTGAATTTATTTTATATTAGCGCCGAAGCAACTAAAAACAATAAATATAATATATGATAGATTTTGTTATATTATGTATAAAGTCCAAACTGAAACAATTTGGCTTTTTTTTCTTTGGCTTTATTTTCCTAGATTCGAATGTAACATAAAAAATCAATTCTCAGTATCTATATTATTTTTAGTAAATGTGCTCAATCAATTATTATCAGCTTTACAGTTTTAAGCTGAATAAAGTATGTCGCACGGTAATTAATTAATTAATTATTTTTACTCTTGGTGGCCACATATGATATACATTGATTAGATTATATTAATTTGTACTCGTTGAAATATTTAATTTTATTAAAACTATACATAGGTATAGTATGTTATGTTATTTTATGTGTTAATAGTTTATATTATTAGGTAGGTACTTATTATAATATAAGTAATCTATAATACCATACATACCTATTATGGCCTGTATGTATTATGGTGTATATATTGTGTATACAATTATATTATTAGATCTTTTTTTATAACGTATTTTACTAAATAGGTACATAATATAGTACATAAATAATATTAGTACCTTCTTTTACATATACTTTGTCATACGGATGTTACGGATTATAATAACGACTTTACATAATGGTTCAAAACATTTGATAAATAACATAAAAAGAATAATAATCCCATTGATAATATACCCATCTGCCAAATGTTTGGAAAAATATGATTTATTTGCTTATTAATGACTTGATTAGTTTATCGTTGTTATAAAAAAAAAATATATATATATATATATACGATTTATTATTTCTTAGTATAGATAAACGTGTAATTTACAATACAAGTACCTAATAATACACTCTAAATACTTAATTATACATATTGTACAATATATAAATGTAATATTGTGTACCTATTTATAATGATAATTTTTTACTACAACTCAAATATTTTATCATTGTACTGTAATTAAAATTTTTTTCTTCTTTGTTAAATATCTTTTTCGCCATTTTTAATATTATATATCTCATCGCATAAACATTAAACGGATAATGCTATGATAATTATAGCTTAATACATGCGCCCATTCAGTTAATTAACGTGACGTATTTGGTATTGATAAAATGTTATTAACAGAAAAATTAATGTACCTACTTATCGGGCTGCGGCAAATATCAAAGAATCAATAGAATCATTTGTTATTATCACATAAACATTATAATAATTCATACATATTATTTATGTTATTGTTTATCACAATATACGTACACTGGTACACTATACCTAAAATATAATTTAAAATATATACAAATATAAATATATATAGTTTAAAATATATAAAAATATTATACTTTACAGAATTTTAATATCGTACGAGAATATGTCAATAAAATTCGTTGGAGAAATACATATACCTATACATTACGCATATTATTATAGGACGAAATAGTTTGGGTTAATTACTAATAGTTTATAGATAGTAAGTATATAAATAGGTAATATATTAATAAAAAAATTTAAAATATCGCACAAGGTGTATTTGTAAATAGTAAGATAATAATATGGACATTTAAAAAAAAGAACAATGGAAAAACCACAATAACTTTATTTTTTATTACTTATTAGTATATTAAAAAACCAATTCCAGACAAATCTGTAGCTAGATAATAATATGTCCGGAGAAGCGGACATAGCAGCAACAATGCATAGTTCACAGGACTTGCCTATTATATATACACAAGGCCAAACCATTCGAGATGCTATAAAATGCAATGCTTGGCATTAACGAGTTAATAAGATAGAAGTTAAGTTAATTTTAACTTTTTATACTTGATTTTCATTAACTTAACTTATTAACTTATTTTTGGTTATATTAACTTTTAAATAACGAGTTACTTTTTACTAAAACTCAGTCAAGTCAATTTTGAAATAATTGGTACATTTTGATTTCATATTGTGTGTATTGTCAAAATGGTTAAATAAAAATGAAGTTGTTTTTGTCGTTTTTAATAATTATTATATTATAAGAATTATTTATTACACGAAAATATAAATAAAACAAGAATACCTATATATTATATAATAATCTCTCTGTAATATAAATTGAGGAATACATTAGATTTCCCACCAATAAACAATATTTAGATAGGTACTAATTTGCAATGAGCAATTTCCATTTGTTAAAATTTTGAAAATAAGAGAAGTTATCTATCTATTTATAATTAGATACTAATACTTACTAATTAAACATTATTACCTATGAACATATATTTGTTGTTAATTTTAATGTTAATTATTATAAATACATTCTAGTATTTTCAATAATATTATGTTACTGATTTTTAAAAATGTAAAAATTCTTTAAGTTAAAAAATAATAGATGGTATTTCCAAAAAAATAATAGATACAGATACTTAATTATATCTGTATATCTAAAATGTTATATTGACTCGTACAAAAAAAAAAAAATTACTTAACATAAATTAATAAGTTATTTTTTAAACTTTATTTAACTTAATTGTTGAGAAAAAAACAACTATTAACTTTGAACTTTTACTATTTTTTTCTATTAAAAAATCATTAACTTGCCCGGCAATGATAAAATGGATTTCTAGTGAAAAGAGGTCACTAGGACGTCCAAGACAAAGATAGGTAAATAAATTTAAGAATGATTTGTAAATTCTAGGATTATTAAACGGTGAAAAAGCAGCTAGTGATAAAGAAAAATTAAGAATGGAGTGGTGTGGTGATTGCGACATAGGGACTAAATGGCCTACATTAAGCCATAAAAGAAAAAGTATATGTAAATTAAAAACCCGAAACGAGGTTCAATCTAAAATATTGTCTTGTATTTTATAAATGTTTTTAAATTGTTAAATTTTCATTAAACTTAAAAGTTCTTAAAAATCGCCTATATACCCTTTAAAAAACGAATGTACTTACTAAAGTTTTCAGTTTAATTGGATCTAGAAAAGTTCGTCAAAAATCTTTCTTCGAAAAACAACGGGTATGGGTTTTGCATAATTTACCTCATAAACAATTCATCAAAAATATTCAAAACTTTAAAATACGTTTTTATACAAATATAATCAATAATTATTATTAATTATTATGAATAAAAAAAAAGATAATTTGAAAGTTGGTTCAATTTTTTATAAAACAAGTGAGTATATAGGTTATAAGATATAACTTAATTATAAAAAAATATAAAATATAAGTATTATATTATGTATTACATGGAATAAACAAATAAAAATTACTTGAATACATTTTTTTATTTATTTTTTATAAGTCAAGATTCATATACATTCCTCACTTCGATCAGAATCTAAAATAAAATTGTCATATCGTTAACATTTTTTTTTTTAATAATATACGGAACTTCGCTCAGATATCGTTTCGATTGCAACGATAAAGCGTAAAGAAAAACTACCTTTTATACGGTATATGCAGTATACTTATGAAGGATTTTATATACGTAAGAAAAATAAAATAACCAATAAAATTGTCATTGGTAATAGTAACTAATGTTTTTTAATTAGCATTTTAATGATCAAAGGTCAAATTTTATTTCAATAATATTAAAAAATATATTACAATTATTATTAGGTATTAGCAAACTTCACTCGGAATCGTTTTATTTTATTGAATGCAATAATTTATACAAAATGTTTAGGTCATACATTTCTGAACTAATTATTAGAGAATTCTTTTAACGTTATTGGAAATACAGATTTAGGAAGAGTGGGCAGAGTTTCTTTCATCCAAACAAAGATACAATAATAAGAAACTTTTAGTACATATACCTATCTGGTTATCTAGTAATAATAATTTTGAAATAAGAAATATTAATGTATTCAATGAACTGCAATGAATTCTAAATACAAATATTTAACTTATAAGTTTATAGTATATAATATAATATATCACATTATATTTTAGATAAAAGATTAATTGTAAATGTAATGTATGGACTACCCTCAGGGCCGACTCACTGTATAGACGATCTTGATGCTAGCCAAGAGAAGTGGGTCGAACAGTCGGACTTTTATTTTTTTTTGCTTATACGTTTTTAAAGAAGTATTTTGTAATACTATATATAAATTCGTGTAAAAAAAAAGTTGACGACTTTTTCAGCTCGAGAAAGTTCAGAAGTTCAAGTCTAATGAAAAATATCCTATGGCTTTTATTTTAGAAGCGGTGAAATTTGATTTTGCTTAGTGCACTATTTTTACTTGAGCCGGCCCTGACTACTCTATACCAAGTGTTGGATAAGTTACTTTTAAAAAGTAACTAAGTTACGTTACTATAGTTACAAAATTAAAAGGTAACTGATTATTTTTTCGTCACCTAAACATAAAAATAATAGCGTTACGTTATTTTTTTGAATTCAAAAGCAAAAACTACTTACGATGTCGTTACTTTCAATATTTTTAAATATAAATATTAATGTAAAAATGAAAATAATAAAATAATCGTCAGTGGAATATTATAAAATGCAATATCATGCCTACTCCAACTTATTATATAAAACCATACAATCGTTAAAACATGTCTACTTTTCGCAGATATCGGCCATTTTATAACAGACGATTTTATTAGAATGAATTTTATTTCCTATTTATAAATATGTAACGCGTTATTTTACAAAGTTACTTATACAGATAACTAACGCAGTTACTCTTACCGTTACAGTAACAAGTAACGTCCGTTACGTTATAATCCAACACTGTCTATATACTTAATAATAATTTTACTCGCGGTGTGTGGCCCGAAGCGACAATTGAATGTATAATATGCACATACAATATATAATATTATCTATTTTTTAATATAGTAAAACATATTTCAAATGTTTTTTTTTGACCAGACAGATGCGCGTATACGTGTGATAATACGAGGATACCATATTATATTGATAAATGTATAATGCACATTGTATATACCTAACCTTAACTATATACGCATATTATATTACCTACTAGGTACATATATATATATATATTAATATATAGGTAAGTTTACGGGTGGTGTACCTATATAATATTTATTATATATATATATGATTAGTGTGTAGGGGGCATGGGTGGAGGGAGTGGACGGGCGAAAAGAAAGATAAAAAAAAATAAATAAATAAATAAATAAAAATGATTGTAATATGTAAAACGTGTATGGAGAAAAATCAGCTGCGCGCATATAATATACATCGCCCGCCGCCAAGTCTCTGTGACCGGTCGCGCGCACATCAAAAGGACCGACGACTCAGCCGCCTCTGCAGCGTCACAATCGGATAATAATAATAATAATTGTCGGCGGCGGCGGCAGCACTTTGACGGTCACCGCGGTAACACGTGGCAAATCGCGTCGTATACACCCGAACGATTATCATTATTATTATTATTATTATTATTGGTAGAAAAAATAAATCGAGTATATTATAAAATAACTCCTCGCCGTATAGTACAACGGGACGTGCGGCGGAATATTACAGTAGTACACGACAAAAAAAAGACCGTGATTTTCTTTGACGTTTTCCGAAAATCCCTTGCGCATTATAATACGTAGACGGTCTCGTATATACATAATATATAGTGGCGACAGTGGCCGTGTGGGCACATTATTTTTTGAACGAACGTACGTGGTCATAGAGAGTCAAAGCGATATTCCACGCTCTCCGTGTATCTGCCGTTCACACAATATAGCTCTCTGATTGGTTGAACCACTCGGTAACTTGTGGTATACCATTATGGTTAACCGTGTCTACCGATATATAAACTTGGATACCACGAAGTTGAACAATTCTCAACTTTGTCCCGTGTGGTTATCGAGTTATGTTATCAGTTATCAAAAAGTCCAATTATTATGATAAGAATTTTTGTTATCTATATCAGAATCCTATTATATAATATATAGTGAGCACAATGAACGTGAAATTTAATTGAAATGGTTAATAAACTACGGTTGCTATGGTTGGTATCTTGTAATGATATGATACATATGATATGATATGCACGGACTGTACACGGTACACGGTACACTGTGAGCGTGGAATACCGCCTTTAGAGATGTAAATAAATGTGGTGTAAAAATCGTCTGCGAAAATCATTTCCCGTGAAGGATTTTGGCGGCCCCTGATTTGGGTATTGCATCGATATTTTACGGTTAAGTACAGTGGACAGTTCATGCGATTATGTACCTTCCTCTCCTCCCCCACTCTAAACTCGCTCTCTTCGCAGACGACACCCTTCTATATTCCTCTAGTAAATCAAATTCATCTGCAGTTCGCAATCTTCAACTCCAACTCAATCGCCTCCAACCTTGGTTTGACCAGTGGAGGATCTCAATAAACCCAAACAAAACATCCGCAATACACTTCTCCGGCAAAGGCATCTCTAAAATCCCTCTTCTATCGATGAAAGGCTCCAAAATTAAATGGTCCCCCTCTATTAAATATCTAGGTATCCAAATAAACAAAAACCTAAACTTCTCCAAACACGTGAAACTCCAAATAAACAAAACCAAAGCAGTAGGTTATCATCTATTCCCTCTACTAAACCCTAAAAGTCCCCTTTCCATAAACACCAAACTATACGTTTATAAAACCTACATGCGACCAATTCTCACCTACGCCAGCCCAGCATGGGAATCCAACATCTCAATTTCCAACAGACGCAAAATCGAAGCGGTCCAATCAAACACCCTTAGGAAAATCTGTAATCTCCCATGGTTCGTTAGCAACCACTCCATCAAAAAATCTACAAATATGCCATCCCTCACCGACTTCATTGCATCCTCATCCTTATCCTTATCACAATCCATATCCTCATTTCATTATGAAAGCATCGCTAAAATCTCCAAACGCCCAGTAAATTCCAGAAAAATTCGAAACCCCCTCTAAAATTCTAGGTAAAAACCCTAAACAATTCTCATAAATCCTTCTACATCCGACCCTCTGTCTAAAAGCAATCGCTTGGTACCGAGTACTTTATTCTTAGCATAGCATAGCATAGCGTGTTAAACATTCACTTAGCATAAGCATAGGCATAGATTAAGTATACTTAATCTATAGTATAAGGAATAAGAAGTATGTTCGATGATAATAATGTGCATTTAGTTAGGGGTAGTATAGGTAACTATCAAAAACCACAAGTTGACGTCACGTGTATATACGAACAAACACGGTTTTACATATGCACAAAAACACAAGGCAATGCACATGTGCGAACTTTAACGAAAACGCATTTCGCGTGAAGCATACTTTCTTACTATTCCTTATAGGTATAGGTACTATGAACAATGAACATTCATAATAATACTCAAAGAAAAGTAATATGGCGATTATATCTATTATATGTGTTATCATAAAAGTTTACATCATACTTATATATTTTTATATCTGTAAAATAATGAATAATAATTATTTAATAGATATGTGCAACTCGGTCGTTTTTGATCTACCTGCCGTGGAGGAATTGATAATGGTGCAGTCGGTACATCTTATTACCTTTAACCGATGAATTATTCTATTTAAATCCCGTTAAATCGTAGTCACTCTATCTATTGTAAATAATCTAAGAATAATATCATAAATAATAAAGGAATGGATGGGCAATCTCTATACCTAATACACAGAGCGTTGTGTGTACGAAGAGCATATACGTTATCACAATAGTAACTGTGGACTGTGGTTTAGGGGCTATGGTAGTATTGATACTTCAATAATAAGTGATAACCCAGTAAACCGGTCAAATTTCAAAACAGTATGCTATAAGTATTATTACTTATTCATTATTTGTATAAACTATAATATATATGTGTTGATAAATATTATTATTGTGTATTTGAATATTGAATTATGTATCTATCTACACAAAAATACAATTATTTAATGACATTTAATTTTACATATTTTCATTTATATGTCACCATGTTTTCGGATACGGTGTTTATATAGAACTGTATTGACATAGAACAGTACTGATAGTATCTATTGTGGTATAAACAATGATAACATCACATCCGAAAACATGGTAACTGATTTTGTGATATTGGCTTAGTGATCAGGTTGGAAACCCATACGTTTTAGGTAAGATGAGGCTTACCCGCTACTTTTCATATCCACGAATATAATATGAATATCCTAAAGCACGAGTAGCTATCGTGATAGACGATAAACAACTCTCACTATCGAATGTGTTAACACGTGAATACGATTCTACTATCAAGTAGGTACTACTCAAGAGCGTGCTCAAGGGATGGGGTTATTAGATTTAAACTTCCTCACCCATTGTATACTCTGAAAATAAAATTATGGGTATAACTCTCAGTAATGAAAAGGGTAGGGGACAGTTTTTTCAACAAATAATAGAAAAAAACATTGATAATAATAATCAGTCTAAAGGATTCGGAGTTTGACGATTGTTTTTATTTTTGAAGATCTTAGATCTTAGTTGCTTGATCATTTTTATTTTGCATTTTTTAACATTTTTAGATAATTTTTCATAGACTCTAAGTATCATTTTTAAATCTTGATATATAATCATAGCTAGTATGTTAATCATAAATAAAATTTAAATGTATTTATATTACATGTAAATTTAATTAAATAGGGTTTTACCTTTTTTTATTATTATTTAATATTTTAAAATTTTTAATTTAAGGTCATTTTTTTACAACTTTCATATTGATGGTTATTAATTTATTTTTTGTATTTTTAAAAATTAATATTTTATAAAAGTATCGGTAGATGGTAATAAACACTATTACAATAGATACGTACCTAATATTATTTACAACTATCACGACAGCACACTACGCTACTATCATGAGTGCATAGTGCATATTTACACGATAACACAGAACATAAAATGTTGGTACCTATTGTACCTACCTAATTATCACTAGAGCCAGAACTAGGATTTTTGACGCCCTAAAAAAAACACGTTAAAATTACACCCTATCATATAAATTTCTCCAGAAATACAGAAATTCACTTTAAAAAATAAGCAAAAAAAGGTCATTCTTATAAATTACGCACCTTAAAATACGCCGGCACTGATACAATATTTTGGGTACATATTATGAAAAAAATAATAGACCTTCAAATATTTTAAGCCCCCTCTCTCGAAAATCTGACACCCGGAGATCAATTACTATAATATATTCCTCCCTAGTTCCGCCTCCGATTATCACGTTAAACTATAATATCATCGTACGGATGTGACGATTTTATATACCTAATGTAGGTATCTACTACCTATATAGAAAATAATTAATATTATCGTCAACATCATTCAGGGACAAGCTGAGACAAAAATTTCGTCCTGATTTAATTTGTATAAACGTGAAATAACTTAAACCTATATGTTCTAGATAAATTATTTAAATTTTGAATGTATATTGTGTATATTACATAATTATGTCATGGTTATTATTTATTAGCTATTACTTATACCTATAAATCTTGATATTACCTTATAATATAGGTATATTCAAAATATTACAGTTTGTAATTTTGTGTATAATTTTAACTTATACGCGGCCTCACCAACCAACAAAACTATATAAAGTCCACCCCTGTCCCATTTAGTAGGTAATGATTATAAATAAAGTCCCGTGTATAAACTGATTTACATTACGCCAGAATCCAGACCGTATATTATTATTTTAAGAAGACTAATATATATATATATATTAGTATATATTTAATGTAATATATTTTGAAAGTGCACCATTGGAAATAAACTTGCATGACGTACCTATTATATTCAATGATATAAAAGAATTTTTCAACTAATTGTTGAACCTGTGTTTGTTTATGGAAAATTCTTGTCATAGAATATGATTATTTTATTAGTTGATATATAAAACAAGTAAATGACATAAAAGTTGAAACTGACAAATATAATGAAATTACAACAGTAAACAATAATAATAGTATCGAATTATTATCTTTCCAGTAGTTAATATCTTGTTCTAAACTAAATAATTAAATACAATAATGATTATAATGGAAGAAAATAACTTCGATGAATTAACATTATAACCTATACGGCTATACCTATAACAGTACTACTCAAATATATTAGAAAATATACAGAAAATGTGTAGAAGTATTAGGTAGGTACTATTATTGTCATTTTAAATCTTGTATACCTACCTACTCTTATTTTTTATACGAACAAAATAATTGTTGTATGTTTGTTTCTTTGCTTTGCTTTGTACAGTACTCTGTTTCAAGTACAGTGCTTCTTCCAGAGATATTGATGTGGAGTTTGACAGTTGAGGTTACGATGAAATTATCTTTTGAATTGAGTTTTTAGGTTTTCGGTTGTTTTTGCTAGACTATGTTATGTTATGTTATATTATGTTATAGTATTGAAGTGTGCAGGGATTGAAAAAGAGTTCAAAATAAGATACTGAAAACTAGTTTTACGCAAACACAAAACGGGACTACAATCAAAATTAAATAACCACATTTTTATACTATATACAGAAGAACTCAGTCCCTAAAATTGTGTGTCGAGTTAAGTTAAATGTATAGTACAAAATTAACGACTGTGTTAATGAAATTAGGCAGTAGACAGTTCTAAATTTTATATATTATAATGGTCATTCAAAAAAAAAAATTGGATTAAATGTGTAGTACGAAAATCAGAATATTTTAAGAGCTGAAAGAACTAAATCTGTAATGCAGCGTTATATATATATATAGTTGTTTTAAATTAAGTAATTAATTATTAAATTTTATAATTTCGTGTTTTTTTAGACATTTATAATTCAAAATTGAGGCAAGTTATGAAAATAAATAAATATATATTAAGTTTTCTTCTATGTAGTAATAAAATTTAGTGTTTTTATTTTGACTGTAACACCGGTGTTTTATATTCGCGTAATACATGTTTTTCGACAAAAATCACGATTACACAACAATTAAAAAAGGTACGAACACAGAGATATTTTTAAAATACTCTTAAAATATTTTGAAATATTTTTTAATTGTTGGATTTTTATTTTTACTGAAATTTTCTAAAATTGATCTATACAAAACCTCTAAAAAAGCGAGTGTGTGGCGGCATCCTGTTAATATTCCAACACAGAATATTTTTCTGAAAATAAGTTATTATTTATATAAGCAGTTAAAGTTTAGATAAAAAGTGTGTGGGAGAATAGAAAATATTTTTATAGTACCTACCCACTACCCTGCACTATTCCACTCTTCTTAACTTTAAAATTTTTATAAATAATTAACTGTTGGCTCAGTATTCGATATCGATACATCTACTTTTTCAGAAAAATATTCTGCATCAGAATATTCAGTGATTACCATAACCATTTAAGAAAAGTATAAAACCTAAAATATAACAATAATAAAAAATATTAAACAACTCTTTTTAAAAAAATATTTAGTTACATAAATATCTTAAGTTAACAAAAAAGAAAAATTTAATAAAGATAAATCATAAATATTCACAGAAAAAATTAGATAATCCTGATAAAAGAATGTGTTGTGTAAATAAAGAAATATAAACAATCTCTAGCGTTCCTATAATTTATTTAGTTGATAAAAAGTGCGATAGCTAGCCGTTGGCTAAATATTGAACAGTACTAATTATAGATTGAAAAAGATTTAAGTTTTATTTAATAGGTAGGTACTGATGGTAATTATTAACTTTTAATTTTAACTATTTAAAAATCTGTTCTTGTTAATCTAAGGTTAAATTTACTATTTTTTATTATGTAAGTTTATCATTATCTTTGTACAATATAATTACACATAGGAGGTATACCGCCATCGTGGTAGTCACTGGCGCTTGCGGTATTGACGGTATATTATATACCGCGCACGCGTATATACAACGACCGCGGTACAATGATACACGCACAAAAAAAAAGTCGAATCTTTCCGATACGCGAGCGTTTCATTTGTTTATTTGTTTTATTATTATTATTATTATTATTATTATTATTATTATTCTCTGCATTCCGTAAAAATCGTTTACCCCTCTTGCATTACACATATATGTTGTCTGTTTACGACGAACTCGCTACAAACGATTAAAAAAAAAAAAAAAAAACACGAATACTTAACATATTATAACATATAATGTATACATTTTACAAATATATAAGTACATACGATATATATATATCATACCTACTTATATATAGATATATATATATATATATAAGTATGATTTTACAAATAGTAATATTATACTCTGATCAGTCTAATTGAATTTTACTTATGAGTAGGGAACGGATATATATGCACAAAAAACCCTCAAAATATGCATTAAATATGCAAAAAAAGTTAAAAATATGTACCTAATATATGTAAAATAAAATTGGTGTTATTTTAATAAAAATGATAAAAATCGTGCATATTTCTCGTCGGATAAAGTTACTTTATTATTCCCTGGAAAGTTATTAATTGTAATTTTAAAATATTTAGTATTCAAAAACAATAATTTCACAAATTTTTATAGCCAGAAATAAGAACACGTAAAAATATAAGTTAAAAACAAAAATATACATTAAAGTTGAAAATATGCACTAAAAAAAAAATGACATGTATTATGCACATTAAACATGGAAAACAAGTTAAAAAAGTTAAAAATATGCAAAATTAAATTAGTGTTATTTTAATAAGAATGAAATAAATCGTGCACATTTCATATCATACTTCAAATAGCTTAATCTAAAAAATATACTTATGCATTTACATATGTTCCCTACTTATGAGTTATACATCTGTACGTCGATGAATATTGATATAAAGTATATATAAATCTATTAGATATATAAATACCTGTACTAATCGTGTTCAATTACATGTATTTATAATTACAAAAAATATTTAAATTTATTTTACTATATATATATATAGGGGCAGGGCCGCAGCTACACATTTTTCCAGGGGTGGCAACCTATAATTGTGCCGCCCCCCCCTTCCATAACTTAACACCTGCAAATTGAAAATAATTTTTAGCCCTACTCCTAAATCAGCTTTTGAAAAATTCTGAAATATTTTATAATATTTGGGATATTGTATACCATTATGATAGAAT
>JAIPRL010006133.1:0-28792 GCA_025469235.1 Pemphigus obesinymphae | reverse complement strand
TAGAGAGGATAAAATAAGGAATGAGTATATCAGAGGTAGTATAGGGGTAGCTTCGATAGTAGACAAAATGAGAGAGAATAGATTAAGATGGCTCGGGCATGTATTAAAGAGGGATGAGACTGAGGCAGTAAGATTAGTAAGGGAAATGCATGTTGTTGGTAAAAGGGGGAGGGGAAGACCGAAAAAGAGATGGGGGGATGTAGTGGCGAGTGATATGAGGAAGGTGGGAGTAAGTGAAGAAAATGCGGGAGATAGAGTTAAGTGGAAGTGTAGGACCAGGGCGGCCGACCCCAAATAGTTGGGAGTGAAGGCGAAGGAGAAGAAGAAGAAGAAATGATATTAAAAATACGTAATATAAGATACACTTAGAGTACTTTATCGTTATAATATCTAGTGTTTCTAAAATTGATATCATACTATACAATCATAATAATAAAACTCGTATACACTTTTAATCTCTTATCATTATGGGTAAAAAAATACCAAGAGCTCAATTACTGTGTCACACACTGGCCCACAAATTTTGTAGTTCCTGCTTTTTATAATAAAAATGATATTATACATAATAATAACCATCGAAATGAAAAAAATTTAAGAAAGTCTCTTTTTTTTTATTTATCGAGACACGATGAATTGATATAGTTCAATAGCTTTATTAGCTAATACTCAATAGGTATTTAGAAACTGTAGATAGAAAAGGATTCTTCAGAGATAGTGCACGACGTACCAGAGGGATAAAGGAATAGAGATTAGAGATTAGATTGCATCGACTTTAAACGAATATAAAAAAATATGATTGAAAGACTGTTATTACAATGAAATAGCTCATGGTCTTTCCATCAATTATAATATTTTATTTGTTACGGTAAAAATGCATGTGTTGATATTGATTGTTGGATGAAAATATTACAGTTCATAAATGTTTAAATACTTGCTTACGTGACATCGTTCTATGTACATGTATTTTCAAGTGATTCGGATGAACTATTTTTACAATTCCGGTATGAAATTATGATGCGAATTACTTCATTCCGGCATAAAAGTATAGCACATAGGTATTAAATTTGAAAATTGAATTAATTAATTAAAAAGTAATTTTTTAAAAAATTGTGATTCAGAACTTTTTAGTAATAAGCCCACGAAAAACACTAAAAACTTTACATATTATTCAACGGATTTCGCATTTTATCGAAACATGAATTCAATGAGAACTTTTATTACTCTCAACATAAATGTAATCAAAATAGATTTAACAACTTTCATGGTATCATTAAATATGGGGAAAATACTTTTAAAGTATTTCAATTACGTATTCCAAAAACTTATAAGCGGTGTATTTATAAGCGCAATTTAGAAGGACTAGGGAGGCCCAGGTCATACACAAAATCAATCATAGCACCCCCCCCCCCATTATTTGCAGGGTTTATAATTAATATAGTTTATATAACGTAGCCTCGTATATTATTGTGTTATATGCACTCAAATAATAGCACCTCTCCAAATTTAAAACTAAAATTGTGCCTACGAGAATACTCAGAAAATACATTTGAATATTTTTTTATTCATAATACCTATTCCCAAACTATTCTGATTACTTTTTTAGAATAATATTTAAATTTTCAACCAAATTTCAATACAAAATACATTTTTGATTTAAACAACAGATATATTTGAGGTTTAGGAGAGATAAGTAGAGATTGAATTATTTCAACCTTTTACTATCTATAATAGCATCGGGTATTCATGTGACAATCCTATTAGTATCTCATTTAGGATTCCCACCAAGGAGTATATTGATAGAAAAAGAAATCCATTAGAACAAATAATTATTATATATATAATGGCCACCAATATAGGTGTCCTATAATAGCAGTTCATTGTCAGAATGGTAGCCTATAAATTAGCGATTATAAAATCTATAAAATATTGGTATTACATTAATGTGTTTTATTAATTATTAAAATATTTAAATGTTAAAATTAACTATACATTAAATCCTTTAAAAACATACTGTAACGTCTTATTAGTGTATAAAATTAATTTTATTAAATTGCAAGTTTCCAATGTTATAAATTGTAATTTTAACAATTGATTCATATGTTATAATAAACTTAAATATTATTAATTATAATATTATATATTTTTAATATAGAATAGTATGCTTATTATTGTGTAATGAATCTTTATGTTGATGAGAGGAAGAGGGCCAGGTTTATATTTTAGGAATAGGTACTTCATAATATATTGTTGTCGACTGAATCCCTATTCACTATTATTTTTTACAATTCAAGAACTTTTTACGATTATATTATCAAAATAAATATGGAAAATATGATTTTATAAAGGCGTAGATAGTTAAAATTCGAAATTTTAAATGCATGACCTTTATACGATGCACTAAAGATATTATACTGAATATATTTTATTTTAATTTAATTTTCCGGAACAGAAATTTCTCCAAAACATTATTAGAATATTATATTACTTTGTGAAAGTATTTTAATAATATTTTGTTTTTATACTTATATATACTGTCTGAAAAGCGTAAAATGATTTTCATGAAATTCTGAATAAAATGAGATTGGTCTTATTTTACATATTTCGTCTTAAATATATTACATGGTTTTACATTTTACATACTTTAAAAATTGTACATATATTTTAGTGTATCGTAGTAAATCTGTGTTTTCTAGAATAATTTTAAGTTAAATAATTATCTTTTCATATATATTATGTTCATTACAACTTTTTCTATACTTGTAACTACTAATTTTGTTATCCATTTGTTTTAAACTGAAGTATAAACTGGACGAAAATCATTGATTATTGACAATTTTAGGATGTATGTACTTAATATTAAATTTTTTTGATTTTTTACAGAATGAAATAGTTATAAGAATAATAATAGATAGTAATATAGTTTTATATCCAGTTGTTTAAAAAATATAGTTGACTTTTAACAAATACATCGAAAAATAATATAATATTTTATAAATTTATTATCTACATATATTTTGTTATTGAACTGACATTATTTTCAGACTCGAAAACCAAATTGGACCAAGTGCATTTTTATATTGACCTATATGTTTCGGGTATTTTTATAACAATATCTCTAGGATAAATTATATATATATATATATAAGCTAGGGCGGTCACTCACGAAACATATTTTTTTTTCAATTTCGGCCGATTTAAAGTACAAATATTACTAAGTGGCTGACTATTGGATATTATGTTATTTTAACAACATCACTTAAAATGAATTAGACACCATCAATGTAAGTAATGGATAAATACTATAAAGACGATAAGATAAAACAGCGAACAATAACTATATTTCATATATTATATTTATAATTAGTATTCATAGACTACTATAGTGTCAAAACAACATAGTATTATATATCTGAAAAATCTGGAAAAAATCGAAAATCTGTTTTGAAAATTAACTGGCTAAACAAATCCCTATTGCGTTTAATAATAATTTCAAAACATTATATATTTTACGAATTTTATTAAATCACTAACTTACTAATTCTTTACTAATTTAATTAAAAAAATTTCTCGTAGTATAATCGTATATAAATATTATAAAACGCTTAAGTAAAATATCATTTTATTTTCGTTCTTAAATAAGTCCTGAAACACCTACAGCATATTTGATAACACAATTAATATAATATACATATCTATTTTCTTGAAAAGTTCTACATTGTGGTCTTCATTTTGTGAGATTATAGTCATTTCTATAATAAATATTGAAATGATCTATCCGTAGGTATATTATAATATAAATAGTATACAATATGCACATTATAGGTAATTACGTCTTTGTATATATTATGTAATTTATAGTTTGTGCATTGCTTAGAGGCTATAAGCATAGAGTAATGTGTATAATTAATAGCATTTATTATAATATTATACTGCATATACTATATTAGTAAATAAGCCGTTAGTTAATGAGCCCTACCGGTAAAATTTATTTGAATTAGTGCCGTGAAACAAGCGCCTGTATTTAACTGACTGTTATCACCTAATCTTCTCTACGCCGTGGAACATACTTATAAATCAATATATTATTTACGGGAAAATATGTATTCCAATCGGACTACTTTTCACAATAACAGTAGAATATATTTATATAATGTGAAAATCAATACTCTCGGGAAAAATTTAGGTTTTATTCTGTGGTTCGTGTTTATATATAAGTCCAAGAATCATAATAGTTCAACCGACTTATTCTCGGATTACCCGCTTTATCCATATATTCATCCAAAATACTTTATGGGTTCAAAGAAGTTATTCTTCTGAAAATCGAAAGCCATTTTCCGCCGTATAGATGAAATTTTCCTAACCTCAGCCATTTCAGTGACTATTATGATTCCTGGTATAGATGCTACAAATATATTGTACTCAAAAATAGTTTATATTATTAGTTGTGGCATTTAAAATGAGTTTTATTTTATCTTAACAATAACCGACCATTACAAATCTGGATGTAGTATGTATATAAATTAAAGTACACAAGTTTTACCTACTGAAAAGGATTTTCAATTATAATTTGTCACACTCGAAAGAAATTGCATTAATTAGGTAGGTGTTGCACTTAAACTATAGTATATCAATCTAATAAATAAAATTACCACTATAAGCCGACTGGAGGTAGACAATGCTTTCCAAGCTATTTTTGTGAGGGCATTCTCCACCCTCCAACAAGAAGCGGAGATTCTTGTCTTATAATCAAGGGATGTACTTGATACGCGAAGCCGGTCAAATGGTAGAAAAACATAGTAACCAGATAAGAAAATGAAAATTCCCGTACTATTATAATGTTAACGAAACTGTAATAACATATCATTATCACATATAGTTTCGACATTTTTTCTACTACTTGGACTACTGAGATGGTACTATGTATATAATATACGATTATATATATATATGACTTTATATATTCTTACTGCTAAATACTTATTTTATATAAAATGCATATGTCAAATATATGATTTTTCACGAAAATTAAATTTCACTGTTGTGTATTTAATTTCACGGACCGTTTTTCGACCAGCTAAAAGTTTGAGTATTTCTTACTGTTGTATGTTGGTTTTACGATTTTTTCGGTTTTTCATTCGTCCGTATTTTGCATTTTCCAAAGATTCGAAAAAAAGGTATACGTAGTATATTTTGTAGATCTTTTCTCTATATTAAATGTTATCATTACTCATGCAATATTTTTTACCTTAAAACATTATCGAATACTGTATACTCTGTGTATTATTTGATATCATCAATGCAAATGCGCTTGGACTTATTTTTTTCCTGCAAAATAATAATATAGGTACCTATAAAATATTGTAATTATGGTAACCAGACGGATTTTTTTCCATAGGATATTACTATTTTTAGTTATGACGATAATGATGTGTTAAGGTAAATATTTAGACAATTAAGATGCATATACTATATAAAAGTTCAAATTATTATGTTTTAATTGAGTTATATATAATTAATTATTTTGTTCTAGATCGGTGCATTTGACGGATAGGTGCCAGAAAAGTATTATTTTTTATTGTATATATTTTATTATCTGTCCTTTTTAGGTAGTAAATAGTAATTAATAAAGTATATGCGATATCACTTATTGTAAATGTTTTATCTGTTTCTCATCTAAATAAAATGTATTTATCTTTGTCTACAAAAAAATAATTTTGTTATCTTTATTTAGAATCCAGATAAAATTGTACCTATGTATCTATTCTCAACACTAATAAAAAGTTTCCAATATAATATTTTTTGGAAATGTTATGTTGACCTTAAAATGGTGATCTTCTTACTTGAATAACAAAATGGATATACCAAGTATCTTTGTTTTATCTGTTTATGGGATAGTAAGGCAAAACAAGATCAATGGATAAAAGTGACATGGCCTTTAAGAGAAAATATGACTATATAGGCGGAGAAAACATTATAAACGTGCCATTAGTGGACAGAGAAAAAATAATCTTACCACCACTCCATATAAAACTTGACTTAATGAAACAATTTGTCAAAGCTTTAGACAAAGATGGAAATTGTTTTAAGTATAGTTGTACATTGTTCCCAGGATTAAGTATGGAAAAACTAAAAGCTGGAATGTTTGATGGCCCTAAAATTCGTAAACTTATCAAGGATTCGAATTTCAAAAAATATATGAATGGTATTAAAGCTTCTGCCTGGTCCAGTTTTGTGTCGGTTATCAAAAATTTCTTGGGTAATCATAAAGCAGATAATTATGAAAAACTTGTTTTAAACATGTTCATAAACTTTAAAAATGTAGATACAAATATGAGTATAAAAGTACATTTCCTCCATAGTCATTTAGACCGATTTCCTTATAATTTTGGAGATTAGAGCGAGGAACAAGGAAAGAGGTTTTATCAAGACGTCAAATTGATGGAAGAAAGATATCAAGGCAGGTGGAGTACACATATGATAGCAGACTACTGCTGTAGACCCCAACGCGATTGTCCTACTAACCAGCATTTCAAGTAATATTTTTTATTACTTTAATGTAATTATATGAAAAATAAAATTCAATAAATAATAATAATATGTGTATATTTTTCAATGGAGTGTTGATTATCTCAAAAAGTAGAGCCAACCTCCATAAACTAAATCCAAAATCATATTCAGGGACAAAAAATAATCAAATATTCACTCTAATATTATTGACAATAAAATGAGTGTTGACCAGTGTAATCAATGACTTAAGAGGACATGATATCCGTATTTGTTGTCTCCGTATAACCAACTGGTAATATACGAAATTTACGTTCAGAATTAGTATCACAACTTTGTCATTTCTAATATTAAGTAAATTAACATATTACTAAATGTATATGTGAGATAATTATCTATCTATACTGTGAAGATATCTTTTTTCAAATATTTTATTTTGTAAAGAAATATAACTATTTTAAAAACTTATTAATTAAAATATATATATTTTTCTTTGAAATTAAAATTTCGAAAAACGGCATAGATATTAATTTCGTCTATAAAATTTATAGTCGGGTTATTTACTCTAACATTAATAAAACAAAGCTGTGATACAAATTTTTAACGTAAATTTCGTATATTAATAGTTGGTTAGACGGAGACAACAAATACGGTTATAACGTCCTCTTAATATATTTTAAAAATATCACCGGTTTATTCATTTATTATATTATTTTTCATGATTTGATTAATTATATTTTGTGGTTTGACCTAATGCATATTTGTACAAAATAATATTTTTCCACTGTAATATAAACTACGATATAATAATGTTATAGTACATAAACATATTACATACTACTATATATACATAGTATTTTCGCCTTGAAAATGTATTTATTTTCAGCGTATTCCGTTTCAAAGTATTATTATCATAATAATCGCCCCTAAATATTTAACCTTGTAATGAAATTATAACTTCAAATATTCTGTTTTTCTAGTGGATAGAAATAGAAATAATAGGGCGTTGATGGAAAGGCTATGGGAAATATAATACCTAACATAGTTACACATTGATGAAGGCATTTTTTATGAAAAAGTTTTATGGTCACTATAATTATAATATAACATTTTAGATATATTATCACAGTTATTCCTAGATTAATCATCAATATACATCACGCTTATAATATACCTACATTATTCATTATTTATAATAATAAATTGCTCTAATATCAATTTATGATAAAAACAATTCAACAGCGAGAACCATTAGCTATAAATAATATATTTACATTCAATTTTTTTTATACAATTATGATAAACAATGAATAATAAGATTTATTGATATATATTATATTATTATAGATATTTTTTTTTTTTGTGGTGTGATTCCTAAATCTGTTTATCTTGAGAAAAATGTGGCGGTTTATTTTATTTTATTTTATTTGTTTTTTGGTAGACTGACAGAAGTCTAAATACAAAGTACAAGTGTAGTGATTAAAAGATAGAGATGAAAAATTAACTTAATAAATAGAATGAAATCGAATTTATAATGAAAAATTAATAATCAATAAAAAAATAAAATACTAATAACTATTAAAATATATCTCATTTTATCAAAGAAAAAAATTTAATTATAGTATTAACAGAATTACCATTCGTTAATAGAGTATGAATACTTCCCGGGGTTCTTAAAACTCTAGGCATTTTTTCAATATATGTTTAACTGTTAGAGCTACAAATGAAGAACAGATTGAGGGTATTTCCATTTTCATTAAATTACCATGTATTTATCGAGTGTATCCGATTCGAATTATGTTCATAATGATTTATTCTTTTCTAAATTTCACATAATTTGTTTGTTTGATTTCTCCAGTGTTCTTTCCAAATATTGGAAACAAAAATTTCTTATAATTTTCTTTTGGTCGGTGAAAGTAGGTAGTCAAATTTAGTTTAATGGTATCTATTGAAATTACTGCTGTTTTGCCATATTTATCGAATTCTCCATTTCTGTGTAATTTACAGTGCCTGGTATTCAAATAAATTGTACATTTTCGTTAGAAGTATAATTTATGCATTTTATTAATGAATTTTGTAATAATTTCATAAAGGTTAAAAGTATTTTAATGCTAATTATTATGTTTATTGAGTCAAAAAGGGTATATAGTAATTTTGATCGGATATTTTTTTTACGTGAGAGCAGTGATAATGATAAATAATTTTTATTGTCATAATTATTTAAATATAATTTAATTTTTTTAAATCACAAACAACTGAATAACATATTTAATAAAATATAATATCTAATTTATGTATAGTACATCGACAATTCACTCAAAATCGTTTTTTTCAATATAATGGTTTATAACACATATACACCCCACCCCCAATTCCATCAAACTGAACCAAATTTTGATTATGCTCTTAAAGTACATATATGACAAATTCTATTAATATTTTTAATTATATATTTTACGACAATAGGTTGGTACATTCTAAACATTAATAAGAATTTGTCTATTATAAATGAACATAATTATTTATTTATTGTTATTATAATTATAATTAAAACCTAGGTATTTGAAAAATACCTTCGAAAACTAGAAATATAATTTTTTCATTATATAATTTCTATTTCCACTTTTCAATATGCCATACACCATAACAAATAGTATTTGTTTTATAAATGGACACTATTTTTGATTATATCCTTCTAGAAATAAATTGTTTCGGTTTCTATCTGTTATATTTATTTATATTAAATAATTAGGCGATTAATTATAAAAAATTATTGTTCGGGATATGTGGTAAAAAGTGGACTGTATAATTGTGGTGGATTTATAAAGTAGGTATATAATAATAATACGTAATTTTTGGTTTGCCAGGTGGACGAAATACTATTGAATTAATTTAAAAATAATATTGAGGGCACAAGGTGTGCTGGACAGCAAACGGGAAAATATAAATGAAATACACGAAATAAACAAACGGTGATGGTTTTAACGGTCAAAATATTGTTGGTAATAGAGACATAAAAAAACAAACGAACAAAAAACAAGAAGACAAAACTCGCCGAAAGTACGACGCGCACGAGAGTGTCTACGCACGACTACGTCGAAGACTGGTTTGGTATTGGTAGTGCGGAGGGTGATTAATTAACGATCATACAGTAGATGGTATTCAAAAGGGGCATATTTAAAATTATATATTTACAACAACAAAAAAGGTAGTTGCTTTATGAGCCTAATGAAAATAAAAGAAAAGGATGAGAAGATCTATTGAACATACTGCCTACCCGGAGGCCACCAGGCCTTCAATAATAATTAATTAGAAAGTGACAAAGATTTAATGCTGGGCACTTGAACTGTTTTCATCCACATTACGGATAGTGGCAACTCGTACGATGTTATCGTTTCCAGAATGAATTTCTAGGATGCATGCAGTTTTCCATGTGAGGGGTGGTGTCATTTCTTTCGGGAATACAAGTTCTCCGAGGACAAAATTTCGCTCATCCTTGTGCCATTTTCCTTGTACTTGGATGGTATGTAAGTACTATTTCTGCCAACGTTAGGGAATACGTTCCCAAAAGTGCTGTTTAATGCGTTGGACGAGTGTCCACCGGTGTTGAAATCCAAGGTTCGGAATGGAGCTAGTAACGATAGGAACTGGCACAGTTACGAGGAGTCCATTGTAAAGTAATGTCCGGAGATGAGTGGTCGGAGATGATTAGGATCTGATGACATAGAGCCTAATGACCGAGAATCAAGGATGTCCTCAACTCGATGGATAACTGTACTTTATTCTGTATACGTCAAAATGTGATCATTAATCTTACGAAAAAGTAAGGTTTTAGCACATTTTACGGCCAACTCCTAAATGTGGAGTGAAAGGTGGGTTAAGGTGCCATTGCATTTGTAGATTCGCGATATTTGTGGCTGCCTCAAGTGAGGTAATAATTTCCTCTTAAAAAATTACCTCTTCCAAATAACGCTTCGCTCCAATCAAATTTGTGCCACAGTCACTATAAACGTCTGTACATTGCTCTCGATAAAAAACAAAGCGGTTAAAGACTGTTAGGAAAATAGCTATTTACAAACCACTTGCTAGTTTTAAATAGACAGCACGAGTTACCATGTGGATAAAAATGCATAAATAACCTTTTGTGGGTTGTATTAGTCGTAGCAGAGCAGCCTTTACCATAAAAATACCAATGCTGCTAAATTACTAGATCATTTTCTATGTTAAAATTTCCCATAGATGAGTACCTTAATGAGATCTTGCTGCAATTTAAGATCACTAGTCGGCTCCAGCAGCAACTTCATCTACGTATAACTCTTTGAACATCCTGTAATGTCTTTCCTTTATCATTTTCCAGCTAATGTAACGTTCTGATCTCCAGAAATAGTGAGGAATATCGCCCAAACATAACAGTTGACATTTTGTATGTTTGTATTGGTTGGATATATTGGAATCAGAGGAGAAGTCACTGGTAAGAACGGTGCTCTGGAGTGATAACAATCTGCTAAAATATCTGTTTTATGTCAATCGTAAATACAACTGTATGCAAGCAAAACCGTATAATGATGTTAGGTAAATACTGTTGGAGTTAAGTCCAGGAAAAATATAGTCGTTTAACGATTTACCGTTTGATGTGATAGCAGAGGTATTATAAACAACGCGTAATCTGGTAGTGGTATCTCTGGTTTTATAACAGCATGATGTGACACATCATGATGTGTTGATCGTTTCAACTACAAGTAATCTTGCATGTCTTCTTGTACTCTCTTAACAGTTCCGTTGATTATAACATGCGGGATTTTAATTGCAGTAAACATTTCAATGCCATGAGATTCTCCAAATGGTAGTGGGTAGTACATGAATGGAAGACGTACTATATATCGTCCATCTGGTTGTCGAATAATAGTGGTATGATAGATTTACTCACGTCATTTATCTACAGGACTGATTTTGGAGATAGTAGAAATTTCTTTAATTTCCCAAAAACGACGTAGTGTTGTGTTGATGGAATCTAAGGACGTAAATAATAAGTAAGAACTGTTATTGTAGACGTGTTGTTTAATGATCGACTCGTTAAAAGTTAAAATCCATCCAAAATGTTCTGGATTGCCACGTGTTCATTATCCTTACCTATTTTTCAATTCTCACTTATTACATATGGAAAATCATCTGTGCCTAATAATATGTCTATTTGTAGTAGTTCGTGGTCGGCAAGAAAAGAATAAGTCCAGTGACTCGAGGAAGCACAAAGGTTTCAACTGTGATTTGAGAGGTATCTTGTTATACTGGTCTAATAATAATCTTTATTCTTGTTTTTATCGAAAGTATCTGCATACCAGCCATAGCTTGCACGGATTAACAGCACTTTTGTCGTAATAAACCTAATCGTTTTCAATAATGTTCGGTCATAAAACTGCTTTGACTTACACTATTCAGGAGGGCTCGCGCTTCTTGATCATTTCTACTAGTATCTTGCACTATATCGGTTATCGTTGACATCAGCCCCTCAGAACTGTAAGTTATCTTTGCTGATGCTAAAAACAAGATATTTACAGCGTTCGGTTTGATTTCAAGGTCTGCGGTGCCAAAATGTAACAAAGAATGATGACGACCGCCATATTCTAAACACAACCTGGTAGTTTTGTACTGAGAGCTCATATGTTCACTAAAACATATGAAACAGCGATTGAGCTATTTAATGATCTGATATTGTTTTTTTAGTGTCTTCCCTTTGAAAACAGAACAAGCTATTAGTAAATGTCCTGATTTTGCCTTACAAACTTTGTATTGTAACTTTATTTGTAAATTGTCGTTTATTTTCGCTTTGGTCATTGAGTAAAGTTGAAGCTGGTTTCAGATTCAGTTGCGTTTTATGTAAAATAGTCATGTTCTGTGGAACTTTATTTGCTCTATTTTTACGTCTAACTCCCGACTAACCGGCCGACGTGGCTTTGGAGTACTTAATCAAAAACATTACAAATTCATCATATTGGTATCGATCAGCAAGTCCCACTGCGCTCGTATCTGGGTATCCACCTTCCTCTGGAACAGATGTAGTAAAATGGGATAATCCCGATTTTTGAGTGGTCTGAACGACCCCGTGATAGTATTAAGTAGATACCGAATAGACTCAGCATCACCAAATATGACTCTTGGCATATCCAAAAGTTGATCGAAATGACTCTGTGCAATTAAACGTCGGATTGAGTAACGATTATCCAGTATCCTTAAAGCTAAATTATAATTATCGTTACTTAGCATCAAATTGGTTACTAATTTTAAAGGTTCGCTTTCTAAATATGCTTTTAGATTTAAAATTATATTTAAAATATAGATAAATTTAACGGTGGATTGTATATTTGAATTTCATGAACGACTGTGTTGAATACATTTCGAAAACCGATGTATTGTTTTGGACCCTCTTTAAACCATGGTATTGATAATTTTTCCAATGGGATCATATTACTATTTGGATGAGAACTGTGCGACTCCATAAATGTATAAACTGCGTTTGGGTGTTGCAAATGTGTTGATATGTGCTCGATTGGAATAATCATGATGCTGAAGTAAGCCTCGTCAAATTTTTCACGAGTCTTTTCTGGCGAGCCTTCACCCTTCTCATCTTCCATCTTTTTATTAAGTTTTCCATGCTGCTTGATAATAATAGCGAACTGCGATTCGAACTCCTCTAATAATTGCGGAATAGTCGGGAATATAATGCGAAATTCGGTTTTTGTGGTTTGGTAACTAGGTGTTATAGCTAATATATCTCCAGCTTGACGTACGCGATTTATACGTTTCCGGATAACGGATAAACGAACTTTTGCTTCTTCTTACACTCCCGTGGCACATGTAAAATTTAATTTTCTCGAGAATTAAATAAATATTATTAAAACAAATGTGGTAATAAATGATTGGAGTAATGTCTAAAGTAGTAATGTAGTCGGTAACTCGATAAATAATGTTGAAAAATAACCTTTACTTGAAGATTGTATTTAAATCACTTGGGTCACGGTGTATACTATGATGGACGTCCGATGAACAACGTCACTCGCGGAAGAGATTCGATAACAGATGGGTACACATACATTTGTCCTTGATCACGCGCGCGAGTAAACGACTTCGCGTATTTATTTCGGTATGTAACGTGGACACTGCACTACAGATAAGGTAATTAACGGTCAAAATCTAGTGAAGCATATTATTATATAAGTGCAATGCCATTGTATACTATTCGCACGTACACTATTGTCACGCAATCTTAATGATAATAATTAATCAATATACGAGTATAATGAAAGTTCGTTATTATTATACTATAATTGAACGAGTAGGTACTTATACAAAGTATACAAATAATTTTCTCAGTAAACATCGAATTCTCTGGATGGCGTCAATCGCTTAGGATATGTAGATCCTAGAGGCGCAAAGGCCAAACGTTCGGGATACATGGGCGAAAAGTGGACTGATATTTACATAATAATAATACGCGATTTTTGGTTTGCCGTGTGTCCAGACGATCTTCGCGGGTCATGCACCCCCATCCCCCACCGCTAAAGTCAACATTTTTTTTTTTATCATTTTTCTCTCATAATCAAGTAATTAATTGTTTCAAAATTCAAAGTACTAAATTCTGAATATATAAAAATGAAAAACACAAGTGACTTGAGTCTCTCATGAGCCATTGTGCTGCAAAGTTTTATTTTCACGATGGCCAATTTTTAAAATGCACGTTTGTACGAACTGCAGCTAGTCACAGGAATGGTGGTGAAAAGTATTATTACATTATAAAAATATACACAAATTTGTTCTATCGTTTGTAATTAGGAAATTAATTCAATTATTAATCGTCTTAGAAGTTATAGCTGTTAATTATCAATGAAATCTAAAATAAGGTGCACTTCGCTCGTCGGGTGGAAGCACTTAT
Organism: Pemphigus obesinymphae; assembly: GCA_025469235.1. Taxonomy (NCBI): domain Eukaryota; kingdom Metazoa; phylum Arthropoda; class Insecta; order Hemiptera; family Aphididae; genus Pemphigus; species Pemphigus obesinymphae. The sequence continues at coordinate 14,361 of JAIPRL010006133.1, read as the reverse complement.
CGGATAGGATGCCTATACCTACTCTTGGTGGATGTATTGCATTTGAAAGCAATGATGTAATTGAACTCGAAAAAAACGATTTCAAGTGCAGCTTCGGTGTACTTTACATAACTATTAATATTAATGATGTTATTTACATATACATATAATTATAAATTATGTAATATATTACAATACATATTAGGTACTGTACGTTCGTACATTTGACTCGAATTATAACTTTATAGATTTTTTTTTTTTCTGAAACAATATATTTAGGATTCCGTAAAATTACCTTGAAAAATATCATGGACAGCATAGTTATATAACCGACTTACGGTATAAGGCGAGAAAATCAAATACGAACGAGATACGGACAGCAAGCGGCCGCTCAGCGAACGTTAAGCAAACACATACCGTAGTTCGTACGTTATAAGTATAATATGTATGTATATATATATATATATATATATATATACCTACTATATTATAGTGGTATATAAAAAATTAGAAAAAAAATTACGAGTTTTTTCTCGCTTTTGTGCGTGTGACGTACGCAAAACGTGATAGTATAAATGGTAACAGATTAAGTGAAAACCTCGCGAGAGATAAAAAAAAAAAAAAATCGCGGTCGAAAGAATGTCGTTTTCAAGCGTGCCTCACACATAAAATTCTCTTGTATGTACAATATTGTATTATATTATGTGGTGAATAATATCATATATAACTGCAGTATATATACAATGGAATAACGACTTTTGAAATAAAAAAAAAAACTACAGTCTTGGAAAAGATTTCTGTATATAGATATGATAAATAACAACCAAGCGTGCGAAGGAACAATCATCAATATATTGATTATCTTCAATTTCAAATTCATGTTTATCTTATCAAAAAATTGAACCGAAGAATAAACATTCGATAGGCAATGATTGTTTATAGAAATATCATATTACGAGTATAGATCATATTCACTATTTTTGGTCCGTAAAATCTGCGTTGAAACATCATATTAAAATATTCAATACAATGTTTCAAGAACAATATATTATTCAAAAGTATATTAAAAATATAATTCTCGTGACATTTGTTTACGTTAATATTATCCAAACCAAAAATATCCAAATATTAGATAAATATTCATTTTTATAATTTGTATTTTTTTTTTTTTTTTTTTTTTTTGTTATTCGTGTTATTTAAATAAATTAGAGAAATATAAAATTAAATTTCGACATAGAAAATATAAGTAGTGACATTAATCGCATTGAAATATATCTTGAATTTTTTGAAATTTGAAACTGCCTCTTCAGATATAAACGAAACTTGAGAAACAGAAATATAAAATCAAAAAAAAATAATAATAGAGGAGACGCAAAAGGATACAGACACCACAACTCTGCTAGCACTTGAAATTTGTCATCTTCGATATTTTATCTAAAATATATTTTGATACACAAGACCAAAATAATATCTTTTGATAAAAAAAACAACATTTATTTTCAAAATGTTATCATAAATTTTTCCTAAAACTGAGTAGATTCAAGAGAAAATACATTAATTTGCAAATTTACTATACATTATTATTATGATAACTGATATCATGGGAGACTATTATTATTTTGAAAACATTTTACAGTAATATTTTATACTACAATTGAAGCAATTCTATCAACCACTTAACTATAATTTAAAATAAATGAATTAACTTCAGTTTTTCTTTTAAACATTAGAGATATTTTTTATTCGTAAAAATTAACAACATTTGGGATTATTCAATGTCCTTTCCTCCACAATTCTTCAAAATTAACCTTTTTGAAAATTAAATATTTATCTTTTAGGTTGATTTCTCAAATGTATATTACCGGAAATTTTTACTCGTTACTGAAATTATGGATTTTATTTTCGATCTCTGTGAAAAAAATTAAAACGATTCAAGCGATTTTAAAAATTCATGTAGGAATTTTCAACATATCTGTTCTTTTTAGCCATTATTTTATAAATACGCAAAACACTCGATATTATGTATCGCAATTCGACCCCTCACTATATTTTTTCCACCTCAAGACTTGTTTAATGGTAATATTTAACTGTTATATACTTGGGGCAATCGATGTATTCCCAGACTCAAATTGAAACACTCTTAAATAATATAATGTTATCGTAACAATTTGTTTTGTAAGAATGTTTAAATAGGTATAGGTACTTTAATCAAATTGTTTGAAATGATCTAGGTTAGTGGGAACAATAAAATATAATGTCATACGATTGACGACAATGAAAAACATTGATAATATTATAATATTCATAAACGAGTATCCTAGTTATCAGGTCGTCGTAATCTTATTTATTTTTTCCGTTTTGTACTCGATAATTAACAATGCTACTAAAAAAACACTACTATTCTTAACATCCATCCAACTATAACTATAAAAATAAAAATGAAATTATATTATAAAAAGTAACAATGTATTATCTACCTATATCTTAATAATATCAATATATATTATAAAAATAATATGTCCCTACAACATAATATAACTATAAAGCAAATGGTAGTTTATTTGTAAAAATATATAAGTAGTATTAGAAAATTTTCAAATTAATATTAGAAAACTATGTAAGTAAATAAAAAAATTGCCTGAAAAAATGAGTTTTTTTTTTAATAATCACCAGTAGTTATGTTACCAGTACAATATCGAAAGAGAGAGAACGAGAAATGTATTATACTTAAAATAATATAATCAATGAGGAATGATGAATTTTATGTGTTTTATTCTTTAAATAATCAAAACGTTATTTGTTCCCGACTAACATTAAAGTATTTACCTAAAAATTGAATATTATTTATTAGCAATATATATCGATAAAGAAATAAGTACATATTTGTATACAACAATTTTTCATTTTTTATTTGCACAAAATTATTTATTCTTATATTATAGGAATTCGACATCGCTATTTTTTTCCTCAATAACAACTAATTTTAATTCAATCACTCAGACACATACTACGTGATTTGGTAAACAATTTGAAGAAGCACATAAATTTTTCAGTATTCACTCAAGTGAACGATCGGGTCACATTATTCATTTTCGTATTTTATATTACAATAAAAAAAAAATGGTTAAATTTTCCACAATTTACACAAATATCTAATTTATTAAAAACGATTGTTAAGGCACCTCAATAAATATTGTCCCTTCGTATTTAGATATATGTTATCAAGAATTCGAATAACTTTTCAAAAATTAAAATATATTTACACGTTCTGGTTTAATTATAATCGTCTTTTGAGTAAAAAGTTAACGATTGCTTTGTCATTGCAAAATGATTTTCTGACGTGTGTTTGCAGATGCGTGTAAAATTTTACCGTTTATATTGATACGAGTTACCAACACTAATATGCATTTTCCATATTACGGCTCACACAAGCACAAAGACTCCCAGGGATATGATAAGAAGCAGGATATTGAGAATTATCTAGTTAAGTTATATCTATAAATAAATGATTATTAATATTTTACCTTATATAGATACAAAGTGATAAGTTATGACGAATAGGGGCAGCTAATGACGTCTTTAGATAAATATTTTAACAATTAGATGCAGATATTAGGTATATAAAAGTTAAATTTATTATGTTTCAATATTGAATTATTTACAGTGTGTAACGGATATATAGATAGTAACGTAACGGACGTTACACGTTACTGTAACGTAGTTCCACTTTCGAGTAACGTTATAGTAATTTCATTATTTAATTGTTGTAGTAACGTAAGAGTAACTACGTTAGTATTCTGTAAGTAACTTTGTAAAATAACGCGTTACATATTTATAAATATAATAAAAAAAATTATTCTAATGAATTCGTCTAAAATTTCCGATGACCCATCGTATCTGCGAATAGTAGATATTTTAGCGATATGATTTTAATTAATAGGTTGGAGTAGGCATGATATTGAATTTTATAATATTCGACTGATGACTATCAGTAAAAAATAAAGATATTTTTGAAATTTTATTTTATTATTTTCATTTTTACATATTTAAAAATGTTAAAAGTAACGTTTTTGTATTTAGGTAACGAAAAAGTAATCTAGTTACCTTTTATAATTTTGTAACTAGTAACATAACTTGGTTACTTTTTAAAAGTAACTTACCCAACACCGGTTATTTATAATTAAGTATTTGTTTCTAGGTCGGTTCATTTGACAGATAGGTGCCAGAAAAGTATTTGTAATGGTATATATTATATTATGTGTTCTTTTTAGGTAATAATTAATAAAGTAACCTACGAGTATATGCTATACAGAAAATTGTAAATGACTTACCTGTTTCTTATCTAGATAAAAATGTAATTTGTTTATCTTTATCTGAAAAAAAAAAAACAATTTTGTTACCTATTTTTATCTGTATTTAGATAAAATTATACCTATTTATTTATGGTCAACACATTAAGAATGTTATCTTATTAAGAAATTCCCTATATAATATTCGGTTCACGGTTGCAGTCAACCGTGTTCCAAGGAGCTCAATATAGGTAAATTAACATGATAGTAATTTGGCGACTTATCAGTGTATAAGATTCAAACGACAGATTATATTCGATAGGTTTAAATATTTTAAAGAACCGTATACACTGCAATCGACGATATTACTTTGTATTTTTATACACTTCCGTAATATATATAGTCAACAGACTTGAGTAGTATTCCGAATATTTTTTAAATACGTATTTTTTAAGTATTTAATACAGTATTTTGAATACTTTTTACAAATATTTTTAATACAGTATTCCGAATAATTTATTAAGGTGGATTCACATTTTTAAAAATAATTACATTATTTGTCCGTCAATGTAAATTGTATTTGTGTATAGGTGCATAATATTTTATAGTATATTATATTATCTTATTTTGTTTTCAACTATATATTTAATGTGGACAGTAATATTATTTTCTAATTTTAAATATATTGATTTAAATAATTATAATTTTTATTCATAAAATAAATAATTCAACTTTAATATTAAAATTTGGATATAATTTATAATTAATATAAGTAGACGTGTATTATAAATAGTACCTATTATTATATTCATTTACACGAAAATAAATGATTAAATATAATAATACTATAATTTGATACTACTTTTTTTATTGAAATGTAGTAAAAAAAAAAAGTATTCTTAATGTACTTAGAATATATTTTGTGGAATATTTCAAATACTTAGAGAATACTATAATCATAAAGTATTCCAATACATATTCTGAATACTTTTTATAGAAGTATTTGGAATATGTATTCGAAATACTTTTAAAAAGTATTTTACCCAAGTCTGATAGTCAATAATATTAAGTATAATCGTTTTCAATTCCGTGAAAAACAACATTAAATTATGATGTTCGCTGAAAAAACCGTGGGACTTATATTTGATGGATTTTAGTTTTTAAAACGGACATTGATTCATAATTACTTGGGTTAATTCAAGAAAATTTTCAATATTTATTTATTTACCTGTAATGTTGACGAATACAAATTTTATTTTGGATTCTAACCAAAACTAGGAATATTTTTTTGTTTTTATAATTACCTTATATATAATACTTCTTCAATCGTGATATATTAATTTGCTTCTGTATAAATAACTCAAACAAGAGTTTTGAAATGAGAGACATTTTGATAATAAATTGGTTTTGTACTTTAAAAAAGTAATTAGTCGATTTTTCCAGTAGTTTACTTATGCGTAAAAAAAACCTTTTATAATGTAAATGTTCTATTAACGTAGAGAAAATAACAAAAACAATTTTTAATTACAGATTTTGTAAAGTTAAAATCACATTGATTAACCCCAAGTAATAATTATAATAAACGCATGAAAAAATATGAAGTAAATGTTAATGAATCTGAACTCCTCATTACAAATTAAAATCCGTCATACCAAAGGTTATAAGAAGTAAGTTTCAACAAAGTCTCTATAATTCGGTCTAAGTACCATTTTTATTTTTAATTACTTCTGGCCATTTATATAAGTAAAAGTAATCTGAGTAGTAAAAAGACTCTAATAATTATAATTTAAAATCTTTCATTTTATTATTTCGCCTAATTCACTTAATACATTGTGTATTTGGATACTTAAAAATAATTCGACATTAGTTTAAAAACGGAAACCAATAAGAAATTATTTTCAATCTATTTAAGAGTTTTGTCTTGCAATAGTGTTATTAGCTCCCCCAAAATATAATGCATTATTTTAAATATTAGTAATAACAGTAAAAGTATTGGAAAAACTTCAAGCACAAAAGAGCAATAAAATGAATGATAATTATGTACGTTTAATAAAGCTTCACCCTTGCAGTCCTCAAATACTTAGATCCAAACATCAATCACTCCGATGTAGTCCAGCTTGGCGATTCTCTAAAAGTTTTAAAAATAATACAATTACTGTCAAAAGTACAAATTCCCCAAAAGGGGTCCAAATCTACCGAATGGATGTCTGCACGATTATTGCGCATACGCCATGGTTCGTGAGCATCATAAATCATGCGAGAATTATTGCTTATTTCTATAGGGAATAAGCACTGCTGAGACTAGGATTTACGCACACTGAAAACCATGGTAATGTGTTCTAAAAAACGTACACGTATCCACTAAATAATTTCAAATATAATACTAAAAGTACTAAAAGTGGCCATTTTTGGTTTCAAGATATAAAGTTCAATGCAAAATTAAAAATACGTTTCCTACTCTCATTATAATCAATAAATCTAAAATAGATATAGCCATTTAAAATTATTTGACAAGATTTATCATTTTGGTGTACTTTCTCTCGTTATTCCGAAAAAACTGATTCATAAACTTTACATTTTACTGTATTTTACTATTGTACCTATCTATATACACTGAACCAAATATATCTGTGATTTCAATAAAAATATAGATTAATTTAATAATATGATTGTTAATATACGTCCAAAAAAATGTTTGTTGATTTAGAAATAAAACATTTGTTAACTTAACAGTAAAATAACAAAGGGTATAATTGATTTAACAATATCTTTTATCAATGTCTTGAGTAAAATTGTTTAATTAAATACAAATTTATTTGAATTAACAAATATTTTGTTAATTCAATTATAAATATTTTGTGTTTCTTTCTTTCATCTTCTTCGTAAAACCAAGCCCATTTGTTAGTCAAAATAGTCAATTTTCAAGAGAATATTTTTTCAATTTAATAACATATTTTATTATAATAATAAAATCTGTATTAATTTTACAAATAATTTTTATTGAATTATAACTTATATATTTTATGAAATTTACAAAATTAATTTGTTATTGTCAACACATTTTTTATTAATTTAACAATATATACATTAAAATAATAAAAATTGTGTTATTTCAACAAATATTCGTTTGTTAAAATTTGATTATTGCATATTGTTAATTCTACCAATGATATTTGGTTCAATGTACGGTTATTCTTAAAAAAATAAAATTTTCGAACTATTGATTTTAATAGTTATGTGCTATAGATTATACTGCTGAGTTAAATTTAATTAAAATAAACTATTTATAATAATTAGGTACTTTGAAATACAATATATTCACCACCCAGAATTTCACCCGACAAGTGAATTGCATCCGCCCTCTCTATACTATTCGGGATTTTTGATACCATTTTTAAACGTTAATTTTTCAGAATCAATAATTTTTAAAGTTTTCCACTTTCTGGAAATTTCCAGGGAACTTTTTGGTTATTGTGCAGTGTAGCGTCAAAAAAAAAAATCCCGTTTCTCAGGAATCGATTAATTTCAGTTTCTCAAATTTTCCTTAAATATTGATATTTATTTATAAATTCGATATTTCTCAATGTTTTTCCGAAAAAAATTAATAGGAATTCCGGTCGTTTATCTCGTTGTACAGCAAAGCCTACAGAATATTGTTTCCACGCGGAACGCATGGAAGAGAAACCGTACAACAACAACAACAACAACAACAAAAAGTCGGTAAACGATCGATTCGGTGTTTCTTTTTGTTTCGGAATAAATGACCCCGATAGGCACCGTCACGGTCCCGCGACTTTCAGATAGTATAGGTGTACACCTGTATAATATTTTCCCAGGATTTCTGCAGCTGATACGCATTTTTTCCCTCTCCTCTCTTGAGATGTGCGATATTTCCCGGGCTCGATATTTTTTTTATTCCTCCCTGACATTCGCGTTTATAAATATAGATAGAACAATAAAAATAAACGTATATAGCTGTACCGCACACAACGGAGGTAACAGAGCGTATATATATATGTATATGTATACACCCCGACGGTATATTATAAAAACAATATATTATATATAGCTGCTACAGGGTTTGAAGGACGGGGAGAAGGGACCGGGAGAAAAGGTCCAGGGACCTCCGGGCTTCGAATAAATATTGTACAACGCAGTGTCGATTTATACAAATAATATGATATTTTTATATATATATATATACAAGTATATATATATAGAGATTTATGTGTAAATAGCATATAAAATATTATATATGTGTGTGTGTATTTTTGTATAGGTATATGTGTAGGATAGCACATTTCCCGGGCATATTATATACAAGACGATTGGCCATAACCGCGTTGACCTCACATTTATCCTTTGGTCGTGCATATTTTTTGATTAAAATTTTTACATTCCAAGTACCTGCGCTTAAAATATTATTTTTCAACACTTTTTCTCGCGACGCTTTTAAAGGGTGTTCTGCAGCGATATAGAGACGGATTTCTGTTTGAACTCCCTTCTTCGTTCCATCCGCACTCGATTCATTAAAAACGTATCGAACTTCCGCGTGGTTATTTTCTTAGTTTTTCCAAATATTTAAAACAATGACCGTCAATTCGATGAACGTCATTTTTCACCCGTAAATTCATATTTACTGTGAATCACTCTGTATAGTGTATACGTTATACCAAACACTGTTCGCGTCAGTGAATTTTCTATGGGATTATTATACTAAATCGCGTTTATTACTGATATAGTAAAAACGGTTAACACCAGCAGCGAAGGATTTTTCGCGGGTGATGAGGGGCGATTCGCCCTTGACCGAATTTGTTTTAACGTTATTCCGATAGCTATAATTCACAGATCCCTGGGATTAAAAATGTTATTTAACAGAACGCGATCAAACAAAACCGAAAATCCAATTAAAAAATGTACAAACAAAAAAAAAAAAAGCGGGAAAAATATAGGACAGGTAATAATGAAATCGAATTTTGGAAAACAAAATTTATGATACTTGTACAAATATGTAAAAATTTCAATAATAATTATCAAAACCGAAAATAAAAATTCGTATAACTAATTAATTAATTGGTATATACGATTAAAGTGTACAAATATCCGAAAAGATTTCGATTAGAAACTAAAAATAATGAAATGTAAGTAAACTATATATTTAAATTTACTATTTAGATTAAAAATTTAGACGATATCAATTTGACCAAAACCAAATCAATACCAATATTATAAACAGTATGGCAATTTATCTAAAAAACCATTATTGCATAATTTGTGATCCGAAAAACTGATATAGAGAGATCATACTTCCAAACACTGGTGCCGAACATGATATAATCACTAGATAGACAGTCATCACCCCAATTTTAAGATGGACAGTGGTCGATAGGTACAAAATTCCAAAATAAAATTCTCTACATATTTAAGTTAGAGTAAGTAAAAAATGTAAGAATATATATACAAGTAAGTATAGATGTTTATAAATGAAGTACAGATTAAGAACTTATTCTGTTCTGAAAAATTGAGCACAACGTTTCTAAAAAAAAATGTTGGTTTATAATGTATGTATGTATCTATGTATCTATGTATGTATGTATGTATGTATGTATAGCGAAAGTTAAAATTTGACCTATTTTGGAGATTTTATAAAAACCTCAATTTTAGATTCTAAACATAGCAAATAATTTATTGGTTTCTAATAAAATATCTATGCTTATTATTATTGTTTTTTTTTTTTTTTATATATGTATATGTATACACTTATATGCACTTATGTGTGTAGAAGAACTAAGTAGGAGTTTTCAATTTAAGACATTTCTGATGGCAAATTCATTCAAGTTAGTACTTCAGAGATTAATTTCATTAGTTTTTTTACACGTAAGGAAAAACTAATGAAAGTAATAAACAGGAAAACAATATATGTCAAAATGCATTCATAATCGTTTTTTTTTTTTTTTAGTCTAAATTTAGCTTTGGTTTTGAATCTATAATATTAATATTATACTATCCAAGGATCGAAGTACAATGGACCAACATCCATAACCTATGTCTCGACGTTTTTTAATAGTTAATTCTCTTTAACAACATAGAAATATATTCCTAGATTTCCTACAGACTTCTTCTACCTAATAAATGTAGGTAGCTACTATAGGTTAATCTATATAGGTATATACATTATGCCTATATGGTTGTAAATACAATATATTCCGCACTACACTTATAATCTAATATTCAAGTTTTTAGAAAAAAAAGTTTTCCTCAAAAAGGACTGAATTTTAATGTTAATTTATACATGATCCGAAGTATTTTTCTTAAACCATACTAAAGACAATATATTACACTCTATATTTCAAATCAAAATAAGTTTCTCGATAAAAAAAAAAGTTGATTTTTAATTATTTATAAAAATCTGAAAAATCACAAATTTTTACGACATTATTTAAATATCGTGGCCAACACTTACCTCGGTGGAAGGAGGAAATTTTACGTATTCATATTAGACTTCATGTCCACCATTTCCAAATTTTCTCTAATTAATATTTACGGATTTTTTTTAATTTAACTAGCCTAAATGTACACTAAACAGTAATAGCTGCTAATGTTAGACGGGCGGATAATATGTCCGTTTATAGTATTTTGCCACTTATACTTAAATCAAGTTCGGCGACAAAGCTTCCAATTATACTGATTCGGCCCATATGACAATTACTTATGTGGAAGCCACACACCCGTTTTTCAAGTATTTAGTAAATTTATTATAAGAAAAATTTAAATCCAACAATTTAAAAATATTTCAAGATATTTTTAAAGTAATTTTAAAATAGCTCTGTGTCAGTTTCTTTTTTAATTGTGTAATCGCGATATCTGTTTAAACACTAAACTAAACTTGAACAATAAACACTGAGGTTAACAATCAATATAAATACACCAAATTTCGTTACTACATAGAAGAGAACCTAATCTATGAAATAGTCAGTGCCGCAAATACCGGGGGTGCTGGAGTGCAAGGAACCCCTAGGCTCCTGTCAAATCATGACAATTGGCTCAAAACGGAACAATTTGGTTATAATTGTATTCTAAAAAATAAAATAGTCAATGACCTGGTTTTTTTTTTTTTCTCAATTAGTGTTCTTGTTTTATTTTATAAATTATAAAATATAACTAAAAAATCAAAAAAATCATACGACATTGACAGTTAATTACTTAATTTAAAATTAATTTGTATTATACTTATAACAAAATTAAAACACTACATCTCTCATACATTTTTCCTTTATGTAGTTGAAAATGTGGTTATTCCATTTTGGTTGTAACCTCCGTGATTTATGTTCGTATAAACTAGTTTTTAGTCTCTTGTTTTGGATATGTGGTATCCTCTTCATGGAATATAAATAATAATTTACTTGTATTTTGAAATAAGTTTAAAAGTATATATTCAAATAATTATTATAGTATTTAAGTATTATGATTTAGTCGTTTTTAGTTGGATTATGATTGTATTTTATTGATGGAGAAATTTTATTTTTAATATAAATTGTATATTCTTGAAAATTCCAAATACCCTACATTTTTTCTAAATTAAAACTATAACTACAGAACTACTAAAAGAGTTAAAATTAAGATTTATATTAATTAAGCTTTTTACTAAGTTATGTAAGAATGATATTTAACGTTTTAAAACTTAATATATTACATTATATAATTGAAAATAATTACATTACATATACCTAATAATATTTTCAACGGAAATAACAAATAAAGTTGTCATGGTTATACTTTTTTGAAACAATATTATACTTAACAGAACTTAGCTGAGAATTATCTTTCGAATGCAATGATTTTTACTTTACATTCAAATTAATAATAATAACAAACTAATTATTGACATATCGGTCTAGTAATATTTAATAAGATGTAATTATTAAACATTTCTTAAATATTTATAAATGCATTATGTGTGTATATGTATGTATGCGTGTATATTTTAATTTTTGTTCATTATTTCAAATAAATAAATAATAACTTTGAGAATATTTGTGGTTTAGCTACATCACTGGTATTCTACTATATAACAATGTTTTCCGTCTATATTTTAAAATAAATACATTTTGAAAACATTTCTAATAATGAGTTTTATATTGAGATAATTGTAAGTTATAACTCGCCACTCTATCAATATCCTTCCACTATATTACATAATATTTTATCCAAATAATAATTAGGTATACTTATAATTAATACATAAAAATAACAAATAAAATTGTAATGGTTATGTATTTATTTTTTTAAATTATTACACCGAAACTCCACTTAAAATCGTTTTACAGAAAAAACAAGATTTATTATTGCATTCAAATTTAAAATACATAATATACAACTTACAAGGATACTTATAAATAGAATAATGACGTATGGAAAAGATCAAGGATTAAACACCTGAAAATGGGTCAATTATGAAAAATTAGTTAACATTTTTCGATGACCTTTTTTTTTTACTTATTCACGTTTTGAATGAAGTATTTTGGAATTTTGTTGGGAAATTATGTAGAAATGAAGTATTTTTCAGAATTTTAAGTCCGCAAAATATAAATTATTAAAATTGTACTCGGTAAAACGAGAAAAAAGTTGATTATAAATATTATTTTTTTTGTTTATTTTATATTTTGAAGAGAAGTATTATATTATTTTTTTCACATTTTCACCTGCCCAAAAATTTTTCTTCGGGGAGGGCTCTGTTCACAATTACCCTTTTTTCATATGAATTTGAAGAAAATGTAAAGACGGTGGAAAATTAACAGATACATAAGATATACTTAGTATTAGTAATTAAAAAGATTTTATAATTATAAATCTATAATTCACTGTATAAATTATTGACATAAGTACCTACATTTTGAATAATTTCAAAAACAAAACAAATATCCTAAACATTTTTACAGACGATATTTTCAAGAATAAATTTTTTATGTTAGAAAGTTATAAGCTATACAATTTAAAAAAATACTCTAACTCACGTTATTGTGTATGTTTATGTGTCATTTAAGAAAATATATTTATAAATAAAAATCGAGATTTGTAAGTTTTTTTTATTTATTATTTTTAAATGCCAGCCTTGTTTACAATCACCCCTATTCACATTTATCCTGCTTATAAACATTTCACAATATATTCAAAATGCATATAAAATATATATCATCATTAAAAGTAACAAAAGTAATTTACAACTAAGTATAGAATAATTTTTTATTTTTGGAAATATAACATTATGCGTTTTATACGATTATTTAAGCCTTCACAGTCTCATATGGTGTACACATAATATAACGCATAAGCAGATAACTTAGAGCAATAATATAATCTAAAAATAGTGTTTTCATGATTTTGGTTAAAACAAAACAACAATATTTAGACAATATAACTACAAAATAATTTATAAACTCCCGATAATGATGAAAAAATATTTGAAAATTTAACATTTCATCATTACACTATTCCTATTAAAAAAAAGGGAAAGAATTTACAAGTGTAAATAATTTTTTATAAGCGTTTAAACTTTGTATTGTGAAGAACTTTTAAGTTTTAATAAAAATTCTTTGGGGTTTCTTTAGGAATTTGTAGCTCGGAGTGTTAAAAATCAAAATGATTTAATTAGTTCTATATTATTTAATATATAAATTATGTATCAAAATTCTTCAAAAATAATTTTCGTTGCACTTAAGTTTCTAAAACATATTAATAAACCAAGATAAGCTTTCAATATAATCAGGAACTGTTTTCAAATATAATTAGTAATTACGTATTACATACGCAAACCATAGAAAATAAATAAAAACGTACCGCCTTCTTACTACAGTTTATTTATAATTAATATAAGTGTAAATTTACTAATTATTAAAGTTTTAGAGGAGAACATAAACTGTGCTTTAGCTTGGAGTTTTTTAAATATTTTTATTTTTAAACAAATTTTTTTTTTTTTTTTCAATCCACAGATTGGTTAAATGATTTCGATGGCTCTCCACTTGTCCCTATCCATCACAGCTACTTTTAGTTCCTTATAATTGGTTTTCCCTATGTCTTCAATGATTTGTTTCAT
>JAIPRL010006132.1:0-28800 GCA_025469235.1 Pemphigus obesinymphae | reverse complement strand
TGTAATATTTTCGGAAATGATTATCGTTTATCGAATATATGGGTAAACAGATATTCTACTATTTCTTGAAAGTTCGGTGTTATCGAAAACAGTCAACTACACAGGTATCTACCTAATTATTTTTTGTGAATGGAGGGGAGGTATTACCCCCATTACTCCCTGGTATCCTCCCTTGTGTACGTATAAATAAATTATTTATTCTTATTTATAAATTTGGTAAAAAAAAAAAATCAAGGCAGCAAGAATTTTGCAAAAGACCAAGACCAAGACTGACTTCTACTGAGTCAACAAGACCAAGACCAAGACCAAGATTAAGTCAACACGACCAAGACTGAGTAGACAAGACCAAGACCAAGACCAAGACTGCCATGGCCTTGGTCTTGGTCTTGTCTTGTGCATCACTAAACTCGTCTGTAAATTTCTTCTAGCTCTAAGAACGATGGTCCCATGCTTTTAATTAAGATGTATATTTCCATCGAGTTTGATTCTGAAACAAACATTTTTTCTCTAAATCACATTGTACTTTTAATTTTTCAAGAAATTGGTTGTCCGTGGAAATCCCTGGCAATTTAATAAATGTATTTACGCTTCCATTACTTCAATTAGTTCTGTTTGTTTAAATCTTCGATTCATTTCGATGAGGATATTATCAATTATTTCAAAGTATTGATTTCTCATTTATATTTTATGATCAGAAATGTAGTGATTCTGTCCTATAGAATTTGTCACGAAATAATCGGTAAGTTTTGATGACACATTTTTTCTTCTTTTTTCCGTAACTGGAACTCTAATTTCACTATTGATTTCATCTACAGAGTTAATTACTTTTTCATATAAATCATTAAATTTCTCTTCGGTTCTCATACTCTTTATCTGATATTTTGTACATTCAATAATAGTGATACGTATTTACTTAAATCGGTAGATTTGGAATGTAAATAAACTGATAGCGAGTTTATACATAATAAAAAATCATCTAAACAAAAAAGGATCAATAAATTGTCGAATGTTGTGAATTGATTTAATTAAAACCTCTGGCTTCTCCGCAGCTTCTTTTGATTTTTTACTCATAGTACACTTTTTTAAACCTTTAATAACACAATTGAAACGTATTTTAAAGAAATGTACACCTTTATACTTTGAAACCCACCTTGTTTCACAGTGCTGTGGTATTTTTAATATTTTATCACAGTTTTCTTGTGATTTCATAAATATATCATTCCGTAGTGGAGAAGATGACTGAAATGAATATATTGCTTCTAATATACCAATTGTATTACGAATAGCTGAAACATGTTTTGATGCATCTACTAAAACAAGATTTAGTCTGTGAGCATAACAACGCACATATGGACATGGGTTTTTAGACATTTCTCGGATAAATTGCTGAAGACCATTCATGCTCCCCGACATAACTGAAGCTTCATCGTATGATTGGCCAATACAATTTTTTATGGCCAAATTAATATAACACAAAAAACAGTAAATATTATTGGCAAGTGTTTTGACATCCAACTCTTTAAGCTCAATAAATCCAAGAAATCTTTCATTAATACGATTGCCACTTATGTAACGTACACTAATACTCATCTGTTCTGTGTTAGATTCATCTTTAGCTTCATCAACAATAATACTGTAAAAATTACTTCCATCTTGAATTTCTTTCACAATACTTTTTAAAATCACTTTACACGACACACTAAGAATTTCATTTTGAATTGTTTTTGAAGTGTATTTTGCATTTTTTGGTAATGAAATTATATTTCTTTTGAAATCTTCATTTTCAAATCCAAGCAATTTGACTAACTCGTTAAAATTACCATTATTTTGACAGTGGTCAGTACGAATTTTTAAATTGTCATCGTCATATTCAATAAAACTATTTGTTTCTCTGTGACCACGTAAACCAATATCTTGTCTTGCACAATATAATACACATCTGATTAAAGATTTCATAATTTTTCGATTTTTTAAGATATCTTATTTAACTTAAGTATTTAATTTTATTGCTACAGAACCTGTATTCTTAGCGGATATCCACGATTTATACTTTTCAAAAGGCAGTTTATGAATGTTTGAAGAATTGTGCTTTTCTAACATGTTTCCAATATGCTTCCAATCAGAAAAACCACTAGAAATTAAATCATCTTTATAGCCCGAATTATCACTAGCAAAATGGCGACAGTAAAAACCATTCGTATTTTGAATACCACGAATTATTAAAAGATCTCCGTTTTCCGCAAATAATTCGTCTCGGAAACATAAACTTTGGTTGATTTGGTCAATTTTCAACGTTTTGACTAATATCAAAAATATTGTTTTGAACATCGCGGTCAATGACACTCGTTCAAGTAGAAGATTCACGAATTTTTTTCGAAGTGACAGATTCAATATTAGATTGAGCCGACCAAAGAATAGGGATAAGAAAACGTTTCATGGCCTAAAAATATATTTATAAATTGATAATCTACGATTGTCCAAAATAAAATATGAACTTGACACAGGGTATTATAATTTATAATAGGTACTGTTCAAACGAACAGAAAAAAAACATATATAATATAATGATAGATAATTAATAATAAAAGTTGCAACGATAAGAAAATGTATTAAGATTTCATTTACATATCGGATATACATTAAACACTCGTTATCTCCGCTAACGCCGTAATCGAGAAAAAAAAAACAAAAAAAATCAGATCGATTTTGAACCGGTGTAACCGTATCGAAAGTTCGTTTAACAATTGACGTCATATACCATCAAGCTATCTCGGATGATATTATAGTGGTCGAAATCTCTCGTATTTAAACTATTCAGATAACGGACGGTACTGTATTTTGATTCATAATATAGGTACCTACCTACTACCTACAAATATTCGGATCAAACATCTCAGTCGTACAGGGACGATTCGTAGACAAAAAAATGTACAGTCGGTCGTTAAAACAAGATGTATGAATTTTTATAATTATGTTTAATGTATATATTGAACATTTACACATAATATAGTTTGTTAAATTAAGGAGAAATATGAAGGTTTCACTTAAATAATTAATAAAATTTACATATTTGACGTATATTCTCAGCACGTCGGTAATTGATAAACACTGATCACTATAAGGATGGATTTTCAATAAAATTTAAATTATTAAAACAATGTGAATAAGGTTTTATTTAGAAGTTGACAAACAGACGCAATAACATTACGAGCACGCGTGTGCCAATTTCGTATCGTGGTTTTATCGGCGTTTGACAGATGACGATCCACATTTTGATATAAATAAGATTAATCACTGGGGAAAATTACATTTTATTATAGGAGAGGTACCGGTGCGTACTATACCTACTGTAGTTTTGTGACTCGGTGTACGATTACTATAGAGTATAGATAAAATATTGTTTTTTTTTTTTTTAAATAAATGTAAAATATTATAATAAATATTTTTAAACAGTAATTTTGATGACAATAGTTAAAATCAAAATACTTGTTGTTGAAAATTTTGAGTGGGTCAGGGCCCACCCGGCCCACCCCCTAGATCCACGCCCGGGTACCTACCTACTCAATTCTTACTCGCAATGCATTTCATAGCATGACCAACAAGGATCAAAAAGTAATCATGATGAAAAGCTACTTCTAAACTAATTGTAATTCATCGTTACATTTATAATTGATTAATTTTAGATTCTAAACGTAGCGAGGGACCTAGTAGTTTTACAATGATGTAAAAATGATTCGACCAGAAGTAGTGCGCTCCAATCATTACAAGCTTACCCTGTTTCCGATAGAAAATTGCATCTAGTTGATACTTTAAAGAGGTAATTTTTCGATTGTATAGTATTTTAATACGAATACAAAAACTACCAAAAAATGACGAATATAAATAGCAAAAATACGATTTCGTCAAATCAAGATTTTTCATTTCTTCATAATTTCGAAAATAATGATATTAAACTCTTGAAATTTAGACGAAATAATATGTAATTTAATATTTTATTCATGATAATTAAATTTAAATAAAAATGTTTACAATCTTGGGCTATTTATAGACATTTTAGATTTCGAGGTTTTAAGTTCTATAAAAAGGGTAATGTTGGATTTTAAGACCTGATAACTCTATTCGAAGTTAAATATACATTACACGTATGTATATTTGACAATAAACCTAACCTTACATATGTATACCTATATTAAATGAAGCTAATAAATACTATAATTTATAATATTTAGATAAGGTTACACTCATAGGCGGAGCTAAACTTTAGTTTTAGGGTGTGCTGCTAATCAGTGCTCGAATTAGAGAGGGTGCGCAGGAAAACGGAGATCCTTTAATATTTTATAATATATTTTGAGAGCACCCTTACTAATTATTTTTTACAACATACGAATTACATAGTTTGAGGGAACGCTCATTTATTTAAAGCCCGAGAATACCCCTTTTTCTTTTTTTACAATTCGAGCACTGCTTCTAATAGTCCTAATTATTCAGTGACGTATTTACGGTAGGGAATTTGGTGGATAGATCCCATCCCTTGGTCTAGGGCTTTTTATTTTTTGTTTATGAAAATATATAGTAAAATGGAAAAATATAAGCCAAGGGGGTGATATTTCCATAAAAAATACCCTAGCACCCCCACTCTTAAAAAATTAGCATTTTGATTGGGAAATGGTTTGATATTATGTTCAATTATTATGTAACAATTTGTAACCATCAAAAAAAATTTTGTAACCTACTCTGGACCCGCAAAAATAAGTTTTTTTTAACTGGGGGCGTCAGGGTAACGTTACCCTGGCGCTCCCCCCACCCTTAAAAAATGAACATTTTCATCTGAAAATGGTCTGGTATTATGTTAATTATTATGTAACAAATTGTAATTACAAAAAAAAATTTGTAACTTACTCTGGACCAGAAAATTTAGTTTTTATATTAAGAGAATACGTCTATACTGCCGTGTTGCCTCGCGTAAAACATGTTTCTGGAGAGATGCACGTTTCTAGAAAACTAAATTATTTTAGCATACAACAACCTCCATAAAAAAATCAAGATCATAAAATGATACAAATTTTTACGCAGTCAATTTTTAATAAAAGTTTTTTAGTCGAGTTATAAGAATTTTAAAAATAGACAATTCTGGCAAATTCAAAGTCTTATAAATTGACTTCTAATAATTTTATTGGAAATCGCCCATGTACAAATTTAGATTATTTTACAATGCTTAAATTTGTATAGAGGTCATCAAATTCTAAAACAACTCAGTTTCTCAAAAACGTGCATCTCCCAAAACACGTTTTGCCTAGTTTTTAATAATTTACAATTACAATACTTCACAATAAAAATATGTTACTGGTATATGAATATATTTTAATTACTTCTGAAATGTATTTAAACATTTTTCGATCGTGAGATTTTTATTTTTCTGAAAATATCCTTAAAATTCCCTATACAAAACCCCATTTTCGATCCATTTTAACAGTTTTGCATAAATGTGATTTTTTTGACAGATATCGTGATTACATAACAATAAAAAGTGGACTAACACGGGACCAATTTTAAATTACTTTTATAATGTATTTAAATATTTTTATATTTCTAATGTCTTAAAAATAGTCTACACAAAATCCCTTAAAAAACGAGTGTAACGTCTTCATAATTACGTACACATCAATTTTGTATATTAATTACCTACTTTTGTTACAGGGTTTTATTTTATTGTCTTTAAAGTATTGTATAGCATATGATCCATAAGCAAATTACCTATGTTCTTATATTTTACGTAAATATTTAATTTATACTTCTACATATTATCGTTATACATATTTTATATATAAAAAACGGGTGGTCAGGGGTTTGTATATAGGCAACTTAATATATTTGTTTTTCTTATCACTTGCAAGGGTCTATGCCATAATAATAAATAAATAATAAATTATAAGCAAATATCATTTATAGTATATTTTGTTATAAGTCTATGGTCTATGTTAACTATATATAACTATATATACCTATGTAACTTGTAACTACACAGTGTTCACACTCGTTTTATTTTGTCCAGCTGTGCGATTCAGTACCTCCACAGTCTACACATCAAGTCTTCAATCAAACGATATACACTTAGGTATATATGTCTTCAATATTGATCAGTTCAAAAATGTATACTTAAGTCTAGTCAACGTACCTATTGTACAAATTATTTTTAAACATGTTAGTTGTATACTATGATTTACTGGTCCAAATTAAATATAAATTTCAATTTCAACAGGTACAAAAATTTGATCGTGTTAATGAGTAAGTTAAACCATTAGAAAATGTCAAAACGCTACTTTAAAAATGTATTTGCTGACAATGAACAATTCGAAAAGTCACATGATTTTTGGAAAGATAAAGTATACGGCCTAATAGAACTCATAAGCAGAAATGCATCTTTGTCCTCTGATAATGACTTGTATACAGGGACAACAGGGATTGCATATATGTTTTATTATTTATCTATAACAGATACATTTAAAAATAATTCAACAACCTTTAAAAATAAAGCAATTGAAGTTGCACAGCTAAAAAAAAATAGTTGTAGTAGAAAAACCCTAAGTCAATTTATATGTGGAGATGCTGGAGTAAATGCTGTAAACGCTGCGATATATAATCAAACAGACAATGAGAAAATGTCGGAAATGTATTTACAGAATTTTAGAAATGGAGCAGCGCTTTGTAAACCTATAGACTTTTTCAAGCCTGGTGGAGATGAACTATTTGTTGGCCGTGCTGGCTACCTTTATGGAGTTTTATGGTTAGAAAAAGTATTTGGTAGGAAAATAATACCTGACCAAGACATTATTGAACTTTGTTCAACAATTGTTGAGTCTGGGCGCAAATATTCTCAAAAAAATAAAAGCCTATTTCCTCTTATGTACTCATATTACAACACAGAATATTTGGGTAAGCTTTTTCTCACATGATGAAATTGCTCTGGTTGTATTTCATATATATTTTCTTAATTTTATTTAGGAGCTGCTCATGGATTATGTACAATACTACAAGTATTAATTTCATTTCCACAGTTTATTGAAAAAGAACAACAAGCTAAACAAGATATTAAAAAGTGTATAGATATACTGATATCTTTACAAACAGCCAATGGTAATTTTCCATGTGCAATGGATGAGTTAGGATCAAGACAGAGACATGAAATAGATGAGCTGGTTCATTGGTGTCATGGGGCTCCAGGTAATCACCATAGCTGGGCAAGTCATAAATAAAAATAAAAAGTTTCCAAATATTTAAATTATTGAATTTTTAATATTTATAAAAATATTGTGCATTTATTTCTTAAACTAACAAAATAAATAAAATAAAAGTTAAAGAAACCGTGATATTTGCATTTGACATTTGGGCCAATTTAACGTAATTTAAATATATTATAATAATTAAATAATAATAATATAACCAGAGACTATCCCTTTGATCTTCGAACTTCGAAATATGTAGTACTATTATTTTAGATTGAAATACATAGTTTTTCTTTTACTAAGCTTTAGTAATTTAACTACTGAGTATATCGAAAAATTACCTCTTCAAAGTACTGACTAGAATATATTTTTTATGAGAAAGCTTTTTACCTAAAAACTCCTATACATTAATTTCTACTCTTAAGAGTGTGTAATGTATACATAAAATTAAAGAAAAACTATTTTATTATGTAATTAAATTTGGGAGTGAAGCGATCGGCTTTTATTTATTTTTATATTATGGCACTATAGTGATATGGGCTCTTTAAAAAATTTTCCTGGTGAGAAAAGAAGTGTCTATCTGTCCCTGTGTAATTTGTATAAAGTAAACTCATCAGTTACAGGACGAAAGTAATTCATCAAGTTAAAAATTATTTCTAAAATAAAAGAATATGATAAAATTAACTCTTAACTGAATTTTAATTTTCAACATGTTAACCTAGCCTTGATATCTGTAATAATATATGTAGTGAACATAATTGATTATCATGATGACCTATTGATTATTTTATTGTAAGATTTAAATAACTCAAAATGATTTTTTTCTTTAGGTGTTGTATATTTATTAGCTAAAGCATATATAGTTTTTAAAGAACCATCTTATTTGGAAAGTTGTTTAAAATGTGGTGATTTAGTGTGGACAAAGGGATTACTAAAAAAAGGCCCAGGTAAGAAACTATTTATAGTTTTTTTTTATATTTTTACTTTTGGTCTTTAGATTTTATTTTGTTTCATTGTTTATTGTTTATTTTTATTATTATTTATTACAGTTATTAAACTGTTTATTGTTTGTTTTCCCTCACTTAGGTATATGTCATGGAATAGCCGGAAATGGGTATGTTTTCTTGTTATTATATAGGTTGACCGGCGATAAAAAACATTTACATAGAGCCATAAAGTTTGGTGAATTTATATTCACCGATGAATGTATTCAAGGATCTAGAAAACCGGACAATTTATATAGTTTATATGAAGGATTAGCTGGTACAGTGTGTTATTTAATTGATTTGATGCAACCTGAAAAAGCTAGTTTTCCATTTCTTGATGTATTCTAATTGTAACTTGCAAAATTGATAGTATAAAAAGTATAAATTTATTATTTTATTTTTATTTATAAAATAAAAAAAAATTTTTAATTTACTGTATACATTTTTTTTTTTTGCTATTAAATATTATTTATTGTGTATGTGTATAGTGTGTATTATTAAGTAATACAAATGTTTTATAATACCTATTCTGTGGATTTATTTATTTTTTAAAAATAATTTACCTTTAAACGTTAGTCATAATTTAATAATAATCGACAACAGTTTGGATCATTCAATAGGCCAATACAATTTCAAGTTTGTTTATGGTTGGTTCTACGAAATTATTTACCTACCATTTTTTGTAATTTAAAAACCAGTATTTTATAATAATATTTATATTGGTTTCTTATCACTTAATTTTGTTATCTATATTCTATTGAATACTGTTTTGTTTTGAATTTTTGATATACAATTTCAGAAATTAGAATAAAATAATAAATTAATAGTACTTTATAGTTTATACTGACAATAGTTCCAAAAATAATTCATGGATTCTAACGTCAGGAGTGATCTGTTTATACAACAAAAAAATGATGTTAACCAAAATCTTCGGAGGCAAAAACCATTGACGCCTATTGTGAATCCTGTTGTTGCAACTATTATTGCTAAAGTAGTTTCTGCCAGGAAGTATGAAAACAACGAACTTGTTGGTAAATATGGATTTGCATTAGCAGGAGATACAAAGTTGAATTTCTATCAGCTTTTATTATATGGTAGTAAAAGCTCCATTCTGGAAAACCTTATTGTAACCAAAGATTTGCATAGAGATTTAAAATACACTGTTAACGAAAATTTTACTGTTGGATTCCTAGCCAACGAAAACTGGAAATTAGAGTTTTCAAATTTGGATGATGCTGACGAATTCAACTCTCACTTGGCATTTGTGCTTTGGAAACTTAATGGTCCAAAAGAATTATTTTGGATGGATCTTTCTTATCCTTCTCGTGATAACAGAGTAGCAACATTTGGTAGTGTTATTGAGATCACATACCTTGCAAATATAGTTAAAGGTAGAATACATGGACCTGAAGTATCTAATAATGTTAATGATGATCGACATTTGAAAGTTAATGTTAGTGAAGATGGTTGGGAAAGATCTTTGTTAGGAGTTAATGTTGACACTCATAGGATTGTGTATATACCAGTTGCTGAAATGGGTGCCTGGAAAATCTTAACTGATGGTCAACAATGTTTATGTTTAACTGTCAATGTTAAAAACCTTTATGAAATTGAAGAAAATAGCAATACTGATTTACCAATTTCTAAACAAGAAACATTAAATTCCACTACAATTCAATCAAATGAAATTGCCAATGATAACCCGTCTAATCAAATTATTGCTCCTTCAAAATCCATTTGTATAGAATCACTCTATGAAGAATTTGAAAATTTTAAAATAGATAATATTAAAACACATGAGAGATTATCAAAATTAGAAGCATTAATTAATGAAAGAAGATCAGAAACCGTAGAAAATTCTTGTGAATCAGAATTTAAAAAATCTATACGAACTATGTTTAAAAGTATAGTAAGAGCATTTCCCGCTGAACAAACATTTTCTGGTGATGAAATTCAATTAACAATCAAAGATATTTTTTGTGATGCATTACATAGTTTTAACCAATCTCAAATTAATTTAAATTAGGATTTGTTTTAAATTATTTATTCATTTGTTAATTATATTATATTATATATTATATATATTATAATTGTATTGCTGCACTTGTACTGCTAAATATCAAATCTATGTATTATTTTTAGTTATGTACTATTAATTTAAGTATATTATTCATCAATAACTTACTACTACCTATTGTATCTGTGATTCTTAACATTAAAGGTGGACACATACTGCCCCGTTACAGTACATCACCATTATTTCACCGGTGTATTTATCGGTTAAATACCAACTGGACTTGCAAGCTGGTCAGATATCATGTGAAATAACGGTGATATATTGTACCATACCTGGCCAGTGTGTGCGCTCTTTAATTATGTTAAATTTATAATTGTATTAAGATTTTTGTACATTAAATATTTTAAATTTGATATATATTTAATTTATTAAAAAAAAAAAAATGAATTACTATAATTTTAGTTGGTAACTGGTTGGTAGTAGGTATCTATTTACATAAATGATTATTATAAAGGCGCATTCAAGACAAATAATGATTTAAATTAAATAATGTATACAAAACTTTATTAAATTACAAATTAGATTTTTGTTATCTTATTAACTAATAATAAAATGAACATATTTTTATATTTTTGATAAACAATAATCTATTTGCACACAAATATATTTAAAATATAAACATATTAATATATTAGTAAAAATGTGAAAATAGTATTTACATTTAATCATAAAACTAAAAAAGCTATAATTAGAATACATCAAGAAATGGAAAGTTAGATTTTTCAGGTTGCATCAAATCAATTAAATAACACACAGTACCAGCTAATCCTTCATATAAACTATATAAATTGTCTGGTTTTCTAGATCCTTGAATGCATTCATTGGTGAATATAAATTCACCAAACTTTATGGCTCTATGTAAATGTTTTTTATCGCCGGTCAACCTATATAATAACAAGAAAACATACCCATTTCCGGCTATTCCATGACATAAACCTAGGTTAGGAAAAACAAATAGTTAACACTTTAATACGAACCTACATTTAAATAATAAATAGTTTCTTACCAGGGCCTTTTCTCAATAGTCCCTTAGTCCACACCAAATCACCACATTTCAAACAACTTTCCAAATACGACGGTTCTTTAAAAACCAAATATGCTTTAGCTAGTAAGTATACAACACCTGGAGCACCATGACACCAATGAACCAGCTCTTCTTTTTCAGATCTTTGCTTTGATCCTAATTCATTTACTTTAGTTGGGAAATTACCATTTGTTGTTTGTAAAGATAATAATAAATCTATACAGTTTTTAACATCTTGTTTAGTTTTTTGATCTTTTTCAATGAATTGAGGAAATGAAATCAGTACTTGTAGAATTGTGCATAATCCATGAGCAGCTCCTAAAATAAAAAAAATAAAAAGATGATATACATATAAGTATAAGTACTCGGGTCCAAAAACTTACCTAAATATTCTTTATTGTGGTATGAATACATAAGGGGAAATATACTTTTATTTCTTTTGGAATACTGGCGTCCAGACTCTACAATTGCCGAACAAAGTTCAATAATATCTTGATCCGGTATGATTTTCCTACCAAAAACTTTTTCCAACCATAAAACTCCAAATAGATAACCTGTACGACCGACAAATAGTTCATCATCTCCTGATTTTATTATTGAACTTGCTGGTTTAAAAATAATCTGTTGATTTTCAAAATGTTTTAAATACATTTCAGCCATTTTCACGTCATCTAGTAGGTGATAGATTGCTGCGTGAACAGCGTTTACTCCAGCATCGCCACAAATAAATTGACCTGTGCTCTTTCTACAGTTAATTACTGTTAGTTGTAGAACTTCAATTGCTTTGATTAAGAAGTTCTTGGAGTCGTTTTTAAATTCGTTTGATATAGCCAAACGGTAAAACATATATGCAATCCCAGTTGTCCCTGTATATATTGTATTTTTGGTCGAGGAAGAGGCATTTTTAGCTACACGTTCTGTTAGGTCGATTATTTTATTTTTCCAAAATTTACTCGATGTATTTAAAACGCCTGCATCATAGTCGTGTAGTGAATTTTCGAAATAGCGGTTCGTCATAATTATTATTATTTAATAATGTCTTACAGTTTTTCGGTTTTTCTTTCACTTATCGACAACAGTTAAGTAAATCATATTTGTCATGTATTTCGAAGTTTGGTCGGTAGACAATATGTAGGAATAATATTATGAAAACACAGATATAACTGTGTGTGCCAATCACGATTTAGGATTCATCTTAAATCGTGGTGCCAATTTCAGAATAAATCCACAATTCATGTTAATCAATACATCAATAAAGAGTTATTTTTTACAAAATTATTATTTATTATTTATTATATAGTAATAAATTATTACATGAACTAATATCGTGGTTTATTCACAGAATATAGTTTATTTTTCATATTATCATGATTGTTTATATGATTGTAGATAAAGCTAATATTCTTTGATAATAGAACTCGCCGGTTCACCTCTCAGTGCGATCAGTCCTGTTCAAATGGTTATTTTTTAAGTATATTGAACACTGTTTTTCCACATGTTTGCTTTTTGTTTAGAGTTAAGATAACCTTGTGATTCACGAATTGGATCGGAGTCAAACTTTACGATTTATTTATGTAATTGTAACGAGAATGTGCGTGTCAATTTTCGATCAATTTGTATTTGTAGTGTAAGAGTGATTAATTATTATAATGAGTATACACGTCGAAACAGTGAACACAACGTAACCTGCACATTTTTACAACATTCGAAAACGACGAAATGGTACTTGCTATCTGTTCACTGTGATGAACTGGAATATTAACGACTCGTAAGTTATTCGATTTACGATATTAAATTTAGTTATTTTAACACTTTCTGGAAATTAAAGAGTACGTGCCTAACTACAACAGGTGGTACAATAATGAATTATCAATTTTAATTAAAAACAAATAATTATTCTGATCCACAAGGCATATATTTTTCACTAGGTACCTATTTTTATTTATGTGTTACCTATTTAAAATGTCTAAATTGCAATAAGTTATTTCGGAATAGGTAGGTATTTTAATTTCAAATTTATGATGATAGAAATACCTATGAATGACCTTTTATTTTTCCTGACATTGCAACCCCTGTTGTTTTTAATAGGTAAAAATAATAATAAAAAAAATAAAAATAATTACCTATCTAAACATTTTGAATTTTGACATTATTATAATTATAGCTGGTACCTAATTTGTTATATTTTGAATAGCTATTTCTTTGATTTATGATGTATATGAATAGAATATAATTGCCTTTCGAAATTAAAGAACATGCCATGTAAATATTCTATGTGTGTAGTAAAAAATCATGTTCCTGATTGCATTCATTAATTGCACTAAGTTTTTGAATTTTATTACCTGTCTGTGTTTTATTTGAAGTCTTAACCAATCTATTACCTTGTATTAATCTGAATAAATATAAACAAACATATCCAGTGTATAGTAAAATAGTTAAATATATATATAAGTATATACCTAGATAATTTGTTTTTATTAAACAAACCGAAACAAAATATGTTGGCATTATTCCAAATATAACTCATTTTATACTTTATATAACTAACTATGTCACAATATTAGAAAAATATACCTAATATATTTATTTAAAATTATTTTTATTAGATTTAAGTTTCAATGATTATATATATATTAAATTTTGTTTCAGGCTGCACAGGTGATCAATATGTCACTTACGGGAAATATGTGGAAGCCAAATTTACTAATATCACCATCGAGTTGTCGTGCACAAACAGTTTGTCGTACATTTACAAAGCGATGTCATAAATCATTATCAGATGATCCTTCATTACTATCTATTTTAAAAAAACGTACTAGGAGTTTTTTAAAAAGACAAGATTTTGTCGCACACATAACAAGAAATAGAAAGGTAGTCATTGCTTGTAAAAAAATGATAATTGCTGTTAGTAAATTCAAACAACAGTTAGCTAAACATAGAAGAAACTTGATAATGTGTGTGGCTATGGCTTTTACATTTGATTGGTGTAAAGAAAGAATATGTATTGATGAACTATTCAGGTATACTTACTAAAATAGGATTTTGTGATAGTGTTAACATTTTATATTTTATGGTTTTTGTTTAGGTTACGTCAAGAATTTGGAATTATAAACAAATTAGAAAAACAATCAATGTCAAATAATATTCTTTCAAATAAGAAAAATATTTGTTTAGCTGAAAAACATGTTACAACAAATATTAATGATGAAAAGTTACCCACATCTAATGCTGATAATATACAAAATAAATTTGACTGTTTATACAACAGCTGTAATTGTGCTAGATGTAGAAACATGAATGGTAATTAAATATATCAATGTTAAGTATTAATTTTCAGTTTCAATCTAATATTGTATGATATTTTTAGTAGTTCAATTTAATTAATTTTTACAGAAGAGGGATGGGAACCTTTTGCTAATGGTCAGTATTATAATGCTTGGAAAAAACCTAATGTCGATTATCCTGATCAAAATTTATATGTTTATAAAGGTAAATTGGTATACAGACAAAAACAGAATTGTAGAATTAAATTAAAACTGTTTCTTTAGTGCATGGATCATTTAATGATGTAACAGCATTGGACTTTATGCAAGTGCAATTAGATCTAGACTATCGAAAAGAATGGGATAAAATGTCTGTAGATTTGGATATATTTGACTCTGAACCTCTTACACACAGTGATCTAATTTACTGGGAACTGCGTTGGCCGGTAATTATCAATATTCACCTAAAATTATATTATAGAAGTTTTTATGTTTTTATTTATTAGACTACATGAATGAAATTATCAAAAGGAAAATCAACATTTCTTTGATGTTATTACTACAATGACAAAGTAAACAATTTAATTTAAAACTTTTTTTTTTTTTTTGAGGTTTGTTTTTTATTAATTTTTAAGTATGAATTTATTTATTGAAACTCTTGAACTGAAATATTGAATTTTTTTGGAAATATCCATGCATTCTGTTTTGTAGATGTTTTGAACTCATTGCATGTTCCATCTTCAGAGTGATAGTCACCTATAAGTATGCCCTCATGCATGTGACTTTATTTTGTATCTCTCTAATGATGGAACCTTCAATCGGTAAACAAAATATTTTCTAAATATTAAAAATAATATGAAGTAAGATAATTAGAAGTATCAATTTAATAATGTAGATTATTTAGTCACACAAACTAAAATTCATTAATCATTTCAAAATTTCTTAAAATGTTGATATTTCCTATTTTATATAATATCTGTATAATATATGGTGATTCTTTTAATGTGCTCATCCAATTTTTTCTGTAAATGTTCATATTTTTTAATTTATATAAACTTAATTTTTTTTATTCGTTATATTTTTTGATATATTATATATATTATTAAATTATTGATAAGAGTGAGGAAAGGTATGTGGAGGTAATAATTATTTTAGTACTCTACACTACTCTTAGTTTCTAAACTTTATATGGTCCCAGATTGCACTTTTTAGAGCATTACATTTTTAAATCTACCATATACTTTTTTATCCACTCAAAACCAATTTTAGCTTAAAGCCTCTCAACAATGATTGCTGGCCCTGGATGTTGATTTAATATTCAGCATCGGAATATCAAGTTAAAAATATAGGTTGCCATTTAAGAAAAATATAAAACCAAAAAAATTGATATTTTTTATAAAAAATGTGTTAAATAATATTGAGTTTATATGAATTAATACAGATTAATTAATATTCGCAGAGAAAATTAAGTGAGCACATTAAAAGAATCATCTCATACAACCAATAACTATGGTAATTTTCACTTATAATTAATATTGCTACACAATATATTAAAAGAAAAAAAAATATTTTTATATATTATTTAGCATAATTTAAATAGTATTTTGTTCATATTAACTTTTAAGCCTGTTCCACACCAATATGGCACATCACACAATGCTATGTTAAAATAAAACAACACTGTTTTCTCATATGATAATTTAAATTATTATGCATGTCCTGCACTGAATCAGCACCAACATCCAACTATGATTTAAAATAGTATTTTGCCAGTTTAGACGGTGCTATGCTATAATAATATAAATAAATAAATGTCTAATGTCTGTGATGTAAATATTTATAAAAACTGAGTAGTAGGCTTTAAGTTAATTTTCTTTTATACTAAACAACTGAGTATGCTTTTTTATTCATATTTTCATTATTTATGGCTTTAATATAATATTTTTACAAATATATTATTTGTGTTTTTAATAATTATAACTTATAACATATAAACTATTTTTATAATTTATAGAAGTGGTTTCAAAACCGTGATTATGTATATCAACGACGATACAAAATTGATGAAGATGAAAAATTAATGTTGATTGTTTGTCAAAGTATTGAACATCCTAATTATCCTGAATATAATGATAAATGGCGAGTAAAAAATTACTGGTCATACATTGTCATTAAACCACATGAAGACTTTAATAAGGTAAAGTTTAAAAACAAAAAATTAAATATTATTATTATGTAATATTTATCTCTTATAGTTGAAATATCTTTTTGTATAAAGATTTGTTTGAAAATTTTGAAATTTATTACTTTATAGCTTAAATACATTGTTCAGATAAAACACAACCTTAAAACTTCAAATACACATTTATTATTTGAATTGTATTTTACATTTATTTTTAAAGAAAAAAATATGTTTTGAATCATCCCTTTAGAATTTTAGACTATATATTTTTGTTGATAGTTTAATTTATTGATGTAGTTCACTAAGTTTTTCTTGATGACCACTCCTATCATTATGGCATCTATAGATTTTAAGAATGAATTTAATGTAGTCAGTTAAATTTTTAATTTATTATGTTATGTTTATTATAGCCTGGAGTTGAATTTTCCATCACTTATTTTGACGATCCTGGAGTAAAAGTTTCAAATTATCTTTCAACGTGGTACCAATCTAAAGGTATATTATTTGATTTAAATTATGTTAATTATCTTAATTTATAAGTAATTTTTATTAGGAATGCCATCTTTTTTAAATGATCAAAGATTGGCTGCATTAGAATTAACAAAACGTCGCTTGGAACAAGATAATATTTCAATACCTGATAAAACTAATGTAGAAACTAAACTAGATCAACCACAAACTCAAACATCTTGGATGTCTTGGCTTTTTGGATACTTTTTATTTTAAGTGTTATTGTCAAACACAAGTTAGTTATTTAATAGTCAATTTTACAAGAACAAGTTTTTTTGTATAAAAATGTGAATAAAATATATACAATATACATTAATTATTCTGGTAAAAGATCTTGAACTTGTTCATCTGCAAATTCTTTTTCCAATGATGTAATAGGTCTTGAGGTAGATGTACGAGGTCGCTGTAAGGGTCCTAATGGATCATTATATGTTTCTAAAAAAAAAAGTGTATGTAAAATAAATTTAAAATCTGATAAAATGTCAGATTACCGTTTATTGATTTTGTTTCTTGGTGAACATATATATTCATATCATCAGAAATATTTTGATGTTGTGAATATGCACTTGTTAAAGTCATTGACGTAGTTATCAAAGCTGTTCCTCCTCTAGCTGTACGTGGCCGTTGTGAAGAATCACCAACCAAACCTTAATATAATATATTCAAGTAAATAAAATGTTAATATAATTAATGACATAAAAATTTAAATAACATCAAAAGTATAAATAATGTTAACTTAATATTTATAAATACTTAAATATATAATACTTAGTTGAAAAGCAAGAAATTGAAAAAATTAACATGAACTTTTTATCATATTTTAATATAATGTACTATTGTGTATTTATATATTATAATTTCTTACCAGAATCTTTTTGGCTATCGTGTACATAGATATTCGTTTCTCCTGAAGCTGTTGGTTTTTGAATGTAATTTGAATTAGAAGTTGTAACCATGCCTGTACCGCCTCTTGTTTCCATTGTTTTACGATACCCAGTACGAGCTGTACTTATACGTTCTCTAATATCCTTGGCTTTCTCGGCTTTTCTCAATAATTCATTGTATTCTGATGCTTCTTTTAGTCCCAAATCAGTGCATATTCTGATCAATAACTTGAGACCTAAGCCATTAAATTTATGTTAAAGTGTACAAAATTAAATCTTATTAATTTAAATTAAAGTGTTCTCATACATTCTGTATTGTCTGGAAACTTGTTCAACACATCTTTATATGTCTGTAAAGCCAATTGAAAATTCCCTGCTCTTCTATAACATGACCCAATTAACATAAGCCATTTTGGTTCAGCAGGCTGCATGAGAGAAGCTTGTTCAAAGTAGTCTACCGCTTTTTCAGGAACTTTCATTTCAACAAAGTATGCTCCTAACCAATCCAATACTTCTAGGTTGGAAGGATAGTGGCGGTATGACTAAAATTAGTTTTAATAAATAAAATATACTAAAGTAAAATTTACAATTTAAAACCTCATAATAGTAATGATATGCTTGTTGTTTGTCATTAATATTTTCATAAATATCGCCTAATTTTTGTAAAACACCAACATCATCTGGTACTATACTTAACAATTGTAAATACCTAAGAATAAAAGGTGTTAAAACTATTTTATAATTATATAAAGTAGTTTTATTTAGTTAGTATTTACCATTCAATGGCCTGTTCTAGATCTCCAATTAATTCATTTAGTAATGCAATTTGATAGATAACTTCGGGATGATTGCTTATAACAACATGAAGTTTTTGAAAACAATCTATAGCATCATCTAAATGTCCAAGTTGTTTGTTAGTTAATCCTAAGTTATACATGGCTTCTGAACACATCATGTCTTTCTCGAGTGCATGTGTATAAAATTCTTTTGCCTTGTAGTAGTCTTGTTTGACATAGTAACAATTGCCGTGATTAACACATGACAATGCATTGGATGAATCTGTTTCACAAGCTGCTATTGAAGTTCTTTCTGCTTGTTCTAAATCACCTTTCTATACAATGCATATAAATATCAGTTGTTGATTTTATTTTTATTTACATGTTTGTGAACTCACCAAAAAATGTATAAAAGACAAGTTTGTAGCAGCTGCACTCGCTACTTTACTGTCCTTGTTGTCAAATGCTTTGAGAGTGTCAATTGCTGGAGCTATTTTATTTTGGTATAGAAATCCAACCGCTTTGTTTATCTCTAAGTGACCAGCTAAGTAGGAGTAACGTGATGTTTTAATAGTATCTAAACACCAAGTGTAACCTTCAGTGAATGTATCTTCAATAATTGAAGATATTAAGTGTGCTGCATTAAGAATAGTTTTTTCAAAATTTGATTTTATTTGTTTTTCATACTTTGTGAGTGAATCAGATTTTATAGCTTCTGCTAGGAGTGTAGCTTCAATTTCATCCTAAAATTAACCCAATCATCAGTTATATTTGTTATATCTAGTATAAAAAAGTTTTGAATCAAAAATATATATTTATGTTCCTTACAGAATGTGCTGAATACTTGTCTTCAAAATCTATGTCCAATGATATTTCTAACATTTGTTTGAATAATTGTTTTGATTTCTCTTTATTGCCAGACATGTAATAGCACACCAGGGCATGCATTCCTGCTTTAAATGTAGGTTTCTCATGCATAATATACTCAAAGTTTGAACACGCATCTTCATATTTACCTAGCTTTAAAAATATAACACCAATATTATGTGTGATAGCTCGCCTGAAAAAAAAAATTTAATTATATATTAATATCTTATATTATAATATACTCATTATTCATAATAAATTATCATTTACTTAAAACTTTTGTTAGTGTTTGGAACCTGATCAAGAGCCATCCGATACATTTTAATTGCTTTTTCAGGTTGTCCAATTTTTTCATAAATATTAGCAACATTTACTCTCATGCGTACTCCATTTTGAAATAATCTATTCTTGGAGATTACTTGATATGTATTTAAAGCTTCTGTATACATTTCATTTGCTGCATATTGATTACCCAATGTAAATAAAACCTAAAGGATTGATATGATGAAAATAGTTTATAAATTAGTCTATAATTTAAATAGTTAGTATATTAGAATATACTGTATAAAAAATATAATACCAAAAAGGTTAAATCGATATTGTGAGAATCATTTAATCCAGCCTGCTCTTGCATTCTAATTAAACTTCTTTCCTTATTAGAAGCATCTTTTGCCTTCTCCAATCCTAGCTGATAATCTCCTCTAGCTTCAGCCATACATGCATCATCAACTAAATCATTAATGCGCTTTTCCAGTTTTTTAATTTTATCTTCCATTCTAGAATAGTTTGTTTATTTAATTTAAATTATGTATTTAAGATTATAATTTATTTTATTATATAATACTGTTATTGATAAAAACATTAAAGTGATTTTATGTTTGTTCTATAATATTTAGATTCTAGTTTTCATAATATCAGTGTTCGGAATGTTTACTTAAAAATTGAATTTTTCAGGTTTACATTCAATGTATAAAAGAAACTCGTTCATATTTATGTTTAAATGTATTTAAAAAGAACACATTCTTTACAAATTGAGTGTTCATTTTAATTAATTTTAATTATCAACAAAATATAATTTTTTCGTATGTAACTATTTACCAAAAAATTACCGATTCATAGAAACTATCATTTCAAAATAATCATTCAAAACCTTAAAAATATGAACGTTGTTCACATTCACATTCTATTCAATGGAAACAATTGACTTTTGTGTGTCATTCAGAAAATATAAATGTGAAAATATGAATGTCATGTTTTCCAAATACTGAATATTATTAATACCTTTCTTCTTTGTTTGGTTCGGACATAATCATATTTCTTGATGGCTGACTTAAAACATCATATGTAGATGAGTGTGATGTGTAACCAGCACCTCGTACAGCAGTTGCCGGTCTATTTGATAATTCTGATCCACTTCTAGAGCTTTCTGGTCTCAAAACTATTGCATGTGGGTCTTTGATTTGCTTAGGAAATAATAATAGTGTATTATGTACATATTATGTTTGTAGATTATAGTATTATAAAATTAATTATTAGTTTACTCACTGGTGTTGTGGCAAATGGCAGTGGAAGACCCGTAGGCGCTTTAGTGGACATCTAAGAAGTAAAATATATATTTTTAAATATATTTAAATAAATGAATATCAAGTTTGATACTAACTGATGCTCTTCTGCTGTAAGACGACCTTAGTGCTTGTCTAAGAATTTCTTCTGGATCCTCTTTTGCCCCATCCAAATGATAATCATACTGGGAAAACATGTCACTGTCAAAAGCATTAAACTTACTTTTGAGATGTGCTGAATCCATTTTTAAGTTATATGGAACGTATTAAATATACATTAAGTACTTGAATAAGAAAAATAAACCCCCGATAAAAATGTATCTGTCTGTACTTTGTATTTGTGTACAGTAATGTATTTCCATGGTAACAGCTTAACATAAAAACACTAACAAATAAATAAATTAGTTTACTAAAATATTATTGAAAGTATGTTCACAATTAATTTTGAATTTGTAATTACTAATTAGTATCAACTTTTTATGCTAATAATAAGAATTCAAAAGTATTAAATATTCAGACCAGGACTAACAGTTTTCTAGAGTTCAATAAAAGTATTGATAATTTGATAATTAGACTAAATACCTATATAAGGAACTTAATTATTGTTTTATGATTATTGTACTTTTACTATTATTTACTTATTAATAATGTATTTAATAAAATCTAAAAAACTCACATAGGTAGGTATTTTTATTTGGTATATTATATACCTATTCAAAATTAACAATTTTAACTTTTGAGTCATATAGGTAAATACGGATAATATTGTCATATTTAAATTTGAAGATATGGGTATTTAAACTAAAAAGTCAAAATTTAAATTCTGCCTTGTTTTATTATGAATTATATTCATATTGCCTGTTTGATAGACAGTCAATAAATGCCCGTTGTAGTGCCCCTTTAATACGATGAATTATTACAATTAAAATTATTACACCCAGGCTTAAATAAAGAATGGGATGCTATATTATTTTAGGGAAAATTATTATATCTACTCTGTATTATAGTATTTTATAATCAATGATAATATATTTACAGATGATTTTTTTACTGTGTTTGCTAATTTTCTTTGTGAATATAAAGCTTTTTTAAATTTTTATTTTTGTAAACTTGAGGTACTTATATGTCACTATATTTTTATAAAAAGTTAGAAACGTTAACTATGTTTTAAGTCTTACTTTTCTTAAATGACAACTTATATATATTTCCGACGTAAATTATTTTTTTTGTCATATTTTATTTGTTGAAAATGTATTTTTATACAGATAAATAATATATAACAGGCATCTGGTGTTATATAATATATACTCGTATATTACTAAAACAGACCCCATTAAATTACTTAAAACGATCCGATCTATAAATTATGTAAAATTTAAATCGATCAGTCTTTTTTTCTACGACCTCGTGAAAATATTTATTAAATTGATCAGTTTTTTAGGAATATATAAAAATATAATTATAATTATATACCTATAAAATATATAGAAATTAAATATCAAAAATCAATTTCCACAACATCCTATAGAAAAAGGCTGATAAACTCAATTGCTACCTATCTAATAATATTTGTATAGAATTAACATCAAATTATTAGAAGTATGAATAATAATTTCTTTTAGCCTGTTAAGTCTAAACTATATACTAAAATATTCATTTCCAAAACTCTTAAACGAAAAATTAATTAGATATTAAATTATTAATTGCTGTTTTTTTTTTTTTTTTCTAATTGTGTTATTGTTTAAAAATAAATAGTTTGTTCAAAGTTAAAATCAATAATTTTAATTAGATTTTTAATAAAAAAGAAATCATCATGACATGCACGTCCAAAGTTAAGCCAATTTCGTTTTAGTAATATTTAAAATGGATATATGAGATCGAAATACATTTTTCACCCACTGCAGAGCACATTTTCTGCGGGTGCCACCGGATTGACCAAGACAGATAAGTGTACTATGTATATTGTATATATACTGCACACCATAGCAGATAAAATTTTTCTCGTGTTAGCTAAATACAATAACACTTCATTTGTCGTTAATTAATTAATTAATTAAATAATATTTTAATAATAAATAATTAATTAATTATACGTTAATTAATTTAATTTGTTTACGAACTTTTATTTGATAATAATTCATTAAAATAGATCAGTATATACCTACATATTATATTATATATTATTTATCTATTCTATGCATATACCCAAAACTGGGCATTAACGAGTTCATAAGTTAAAAGTTAAGAGGACGCCACACCGACAATTTTTCAATAAAAATCTTGCATTAGCATTTTTCATTTTTATCAACTTACAAACATGTTAAAAGTACCTATGCATTTTTACACGTTTTATGAACTAGGTAGGTACCTATTGAAATAACGATTTGTTTAACAGCTTATAAAACGTGTAAAAATCCCTTATATCAAATATCAGCTCCATATCAGTCGCTAGATAATTTTGTTCTTTATAATTTATTTTTTATTTCATCTTTCTACAATATTTTCAAGTTGATAAAAATGAAAAATGCGTAAACATGTTTTTTAAATAAATATCGCGATTACACAATAATTAAAAATGGTACTGACTCGTATT
The DNA here is from genome assembly GCA_025469235.1 of Pemphigus obesinymphae. Classification (NCBI taxonomy): domain Eukaryota; kingdom Metazoa; phylum Arthropoda; class Insecta; order Hemiptera; family Aphididae; genus Pemphigus; species Pemphigus obesinymphae. Next base: position 4,853 of record JAIPRL010006132.1, on the reverse strand, counting down.
ATTACCGTACATTTGATTTTTTTGTTAACTTCACTTATTTTTGGTTATATTAACTTTTAATTAAACTCAATTAACTTGATTTTTAAATAATTGATACATTTCGATTTCACATTGTGTCAATTGTCAAAATGGTTGAATAAAAATAAAGTTGTTTTTGTCGTTTTCAATAATATTATATTTTATAATATATTTATTATATAATAATCTCCCCGAATTATTATATTAGGAATATATTAAATTTTCCATCAATAAACAATATTTAAGTACCTATAGGTACTAATTCGCAATGAGCAATTTCCATTTAACATTTTGAAGAAAAGAGTATACCTATACCTACTAATCAAACATTTTTATATAAAGTATCTATTTGTTGTTAATTTTAATAACAATTGTTATAAATTTATTGTAGTTAGTATTTTCAATAATATTATATGTCAATGATTTTTAAAAATTTAAAAATGCTTAAATTTAAAAAAGAATAGATACTTAATTATACCTATATAATATATAGGTATCTCAAAAGTTATTGACTCGTACAACAACAACAAAAAATAACTATTAACTTTAAACTTTTACTATTTTTTTCTAATAACTTAGTGGCGATGGCGTATTTACGGGAGGTGATCTGGGTGAAAAATCACCGTCCAGAGACTTTTTATTTTAAAAATCAATTAAATTTTTTTGTTAAACTTGAACTGTAACGTAATTACCGTAGGTACTTATTCCTCATCAGTGTGTTATCAGTAGTACCTATATTGTATTTTTTATGATTCTAAATGTAAATAAGCGTTCCTATATGTTCATTTTGTACAACTTATCTATATAAATGGTTTGGTAATGCTAAACATCCATCAGATATATTCATGTGGATATAGAAGAAATGTAGGATAAAATGGCTCGAAATCCCCGTAGAATGGATATTATTTTGTAATATAATAAATTTTCAAATAAAAAATTTGATAATTCAAAATCATAAGTAGGTACCAAAATAAGTTTGTTACACAAAAATGAACAGTTTTACATCCTCTTATTTCCCAAACACTAACATGTCAATGGAGTCGAAGATGGTTCTTGATAGCTATGATAAGCGCCTAGCTACCAAATTATTGAACGGGTTTGCAGGGCCGTTCCAAGGGTGGGGGGGTGTCTCACCCCCAATCTCCGAAAGCAGTCGACAAAATTAAGTTCAGTTGGCAAATTTAAGTTCAGTCGGCAGATATAGTAGAAGAAGTCGATGTCCCCCCTTTTTTTTTTTTTGCTTATTCACTCACGTTTATGAAGTATTTTGGAATTTTAAGTCGACAAACTATAAGATATTAGGATTGTAGTCGGAAAAATGAGAAAAAAGTTGATTACTTTTTTTATTTTTGTTTATTTATTTATTTATTTTTTTTAAGAGAAGTATTATATTTTTTTTTTCACATTTTCATCCCTTCCCCCCACCACCACAAAAAAAATCTTTCCGGGGGACGGCCCTGCGGGTTTGGTAATTATGGCCGGCTTGCACCAGAGACCAGATGCCACCGACGAGAAAAATCTCGTTGGCCACCCCATTTGCTACCTGGGAATCGAACCCCAATATAGTCACATAGTAAACAATAAACAGTATGGATATAGAACAGACCAGCGTCATGTTGAAAAACATGACCCATATAAATGCACGTCACATAAATGTAATATAACGAATACGGAGGGGAGGCAGAGTTCAACTGATGCGCCGATTTTTTTCTGATATCAACCCCCAAACGGAAATTGTAAACACGCTACTGTATTAACTGAGTTTAAAAAATCATTAACTTGCCCAGCATTGCATTATATACCTATTACCTACCTATACCTATAGTAGTAGTTAATTGCTCATCAGTTAATTAAAAATGTCCGACTTTGTTGGCTTATCATGTATCTGATGAAGGGGGGTGTCACAAAACAATTAATTTTTTCCGGTACTGTTCAATACGCAAAATCACACTTCACTGAAAATTTTCGACGACTTATAAAATGAACAGATTTTAATTTTATTTATTTTTAACTTAAATGGAACTTATCAACAACAGCCAGTCGCATTTAACCTCGGATTTATAAAATATATTTTTCATTGCTTGCAATTCTTGTTTAAAAACAGTACATTTTTTTTACAGTGTTCTACTGCAGCTGACAAATATATTTAAAATAATAAAATAAGTATAGGTAAATCTGATTTATACATTTTTCTCCTCTGGAAAAAAAAAATTATTAAAATACGTAAATTCTACAACGTGAATATCCTTATTCCTATGAAGTCATTTTGGTGATAATATGTGATTTGTTAAATTAAACTTGATTTAGACAACTAATGCGTTTTTTTTTGAAGTCACCTAATGTAACGATAATTAAAAATTGAACATGCTTGAGTTGGTTAATTCGTACTCAATTTGAGTATTTTTTTTTTTTAATTCGTGTCATCAAATTGACATTTTCTCATACACATACTGCACTGTCAAAAAAATTGCATTGAAATATATTTTTTTGATTTGCTACGGAAATAAGCACTGGGCTGTTGTTCAACTGTTGATGATCTCATCGTTTGTATCAGAAATTTGATATAACAATTATTAATATCAATGTAATATATGAATGTGATGTCGTCACGACCAACAACCAGCTAATTGCAGAAAGCATATTATAAAATAATAATTAATACTATATAGCTTCGCTACTTCGGTGCAATTTCTTATAAGTACAACTCTTTTTGAGTAAGATTATTATTTTTAAGCGGTCACTCCTTTTGAGTATGGAACATTAAAATTGAAAATTTTTTTAAGTGTGACACATTTTGAGTAGGTACTAGGTACCTCAATTTATGTACCTATATGTATCTACCATATGGAGATCCGTGAGGAAAAATTCACCTGAAACGGAAAATGGCGTTCGCCTTCTAGTAGATATATATATATAGGTATATAAGTAGTCTCCTAACCCCTAAAGATTTTTAAGAGAATAAGTGGATAAAGGAGATAATCTAGGAATTAACCTATATATTTATATATTATAATATATCAAAAGATAGCAAGATCAAAGATTTTCTGTGATAATAAATAAATACAAAGTATAAATGTGTTTAGTGTAATTTTTTTTGACATTCCACGAACAATTTTTATCGAAAATAACCTTCGATTTGTTGTGAAAACGTCGGGTAGATAACCGGTTAGATGAAATACGGTTAAGTGTACTTCATTCAGTTGTACCTAAAAACCGAGGAGCCGAGTCACTCGATGTCTCGATCGCTTCGCTAACTCGGACAGTTTGATTCGAAAATATTCCCCGATTTGCTGTGAAAATACACACGACGGGTAGATAATATGTTCTTGATAAACGCTGAGGAGGTGCGGCAAAATTAATTTTTTTTTTATATTTCATACATACACATTATTTCTAGGTTTCTAAATATAAGTTTAGACACCTTAAATCGCCGTACTGGGCGGCGGGGGGGGAGGGGTTCTTCGGAAAGCAGTCGCAAATAATAGAAAATGTCGATGGCATTTTTTTTTTACTTACTCACGTTTTGAATGAAATATTTTGGAATTTTGTCGTGAAATTATGCAGCCATATTTTTCGGGATTTTAAGCCGGCAAAATGGAGAAAAAGTTGATTAGGTACCTACCTTGTTTTTTGTTATTTTATTTATTGGAGATAAGTATTATATTATATTTTCACATTTTCACCAGCTCTCCCGTAAAATCAAAAATCATTCTTCGGGACCCGTTGTTTTTTTGGCCATTATTTTAGATTCTGAGTGTAGTATGTTTTTGTTCTTTACAATATATATAGTATATTAAATTTTCTACCAGAAAGAGTGCTCCGATCTTTAAAAGCTTAACCCAGTTTCCGGTAGAAAATTGCATCTAGTATTGGTACTTTAAAGAAGTTATTTTTCGATTTTCTCAATAGGTTTGTAATGCGCAAGCTGGAGAAACTACCAAAAAATGACGAAAGAATTGCAAAAATACGATTTTGTGAAATCGAAATTTTTTTCATTTCTTCGGATATCAAAAACCAGTACAGACTATTTTTTAACAACAACTATTTGTTATTTACTTCAAAGCCAGTGGTTTAGACAAAACATTGGAATCATGTTTATTTTGAATAATTTATTATAGACATATATATATATATATATATATACATAAAAATAATACGATGAGCAATAAAGATTTTAAAAAAATGGTCAAGAGGGGGGGAGGAGGAGATCCATCTATGGCCCCTTAAAACCGCCACTAAATATGACAATGTAAATATGCTTTTTCGATGTAATTATCGTAGAATATTTTTGATATTTATTTTACGTATAGGTACACATATATATGAACAGCAGGCACTATATAGTTTGATTGTGCAAAAACGGCTCTTTTGATACGAAAATGCAGCGTAAAATACGCGTGTCGTTTTAAATACTACGCGACGCTTCAAATCGATCGGTAGGTATGACTATTCGAAACCGAGTCTGACCGGAAAAATCTAAAGACACGGTGGTATTCAGTAATGAAAAATAGAAATTCGGCCAAAAACGAAAGACAAAGTAAAAATTCACTGGAGCCGTGTAAAGTAGGATTGGCTTGAAAAAACCCAACCCAAAAAAACCCATCGGGTTTTATTGGGTTTAACCCACCTAAAAAAACCCACCAAAAAACCCACCTAAAAAAACCCAATGCACCAACTTAGAAAAATTATAAAATTTTATACTGTGGTATAAATAAAATATATTGAATTTTTTTCATCGAATATTAAATATTAAAATTCCTATTTAGAAAATTAAAAATTGAATGAACTATATGAATACAACTATAGAAATATTCATGTGTTTGGTAATAATTATA
>JAIPRL010006131.1:0-28819 GCA_025469235.1 Pemphigus obesinymphae | reverse complement strand
ATAGAATGTTGGGCAGTAGATAGAGAGATAGAACTGAGAATGAGTGTCTCTGAGATGAGAATGTTAATTTGGATGAGTGGAGTTACTAGAGAGGATAGAATAAGGAATGAGTATATCAGAGGTAGTACATGTGTAGCTTCGGTAGTAGACAAATTGAGAGAGAACAGATTAATATGAATTGGGTATGTATTAAGGAGGGATGAGACTGATACAGTACCTAAGATTAGTATGTTAAATGCATGTTGTTGGTAAGAGGGTTAGAGGAAGACCGAAAAAGAGATGGGGGGATGTGATCGCGAGTGATATGAGGAAGGTGGGAGTAAGTGAAGAAGATGCGGGAGATATAGTTAATTGGAAGTGTAGGACCAGGGTGGCCGACCCCAAATAGTTGGGAGAGAAGGCGAAGGAGAAGAAGAAGACTTATATTTAATTCCCCAGCCCGTTTTCATGACCGCTCGACGCGTATTCCTCTACCTACCGTTACCGTTTTCAAACCATTCTCCGTTCGTTTGAGAATTTTACGCCTTTCGTTCATCTGCGTTATAGCCTTTTCTCCGAGCTTTTGACGCCAGGAAGAAAAAATACGCGATTCCCAACTCGTCGAATTCCATTATCACTAGACATATTCCCGCGCCATTATATTATCACCCTGAACTTCGAAAATCGTCTTTAGCAACCTTGTAGGCCTTTTTCGTCGGATTCGCCTTTTCCGGACGTTTTATTGCCTGACTGAACATTTCTTTGTTTACCAATCGTCCCCGTCCGAACTGTATACGTTCGTTCCGAATATGCATATATATTATCTGTCAATATACGTAACGGTGTCATTCAATATCTGAATAGTTTATACAAAAAATTTTTAAATTTACTTTTGATATACGGGTACGCCGGTTTGAATCCCACTGATTTTCTTTTCGCGACTTTTTTTTTATCCGATATCCAAAATCGTAATATATTTTCTTATCATTATAACTTTTATTATTTTATATTTTTTATAATTTTTTTTTTCGTTTGTTTGAACACAATTTTATACCTTCCTATTTTATTTAATTAAATGATGTATTATATAATACCCTGTGACGAGTCTGTATTTAAGTTTATAAATCTGACCTACTGATTCACAGAGTAAGTACCTTAGTACCTATACTATAGTTATAATATCTCATGCTAATGAATTTAAAATCAAAATACTTCTGTAGTTTTTCACAATTTAAATTAAATTTATACTGATATATTCGGCGAACTTTTATCATATATACGATGTTTAATCAGACTTTCGAACATATCGACCTGACGATAATGTTCATATAAAATATTGAGAACGATAAGTCCGAGCGACTTCTTATATGTGAAAAGTGGGTACTAATATAGTAGTACCTACTATATTATATTATATTATAGTTTTATTATTTTATACCCATATTATATTTAATGGTAAATGTATTTCAAATTGTCAGCCTTTTTTGATATTTTTTTTTAGAATTTTGATTGAATTTATAGTAATATGTATGTGTGATATTGTATAAAACCTATTACAGTCAGGCGATTTGAGTTCTTATAAATATCCGAAAATAGTAACTTTGATAGATTTTCAGATTACTTAGGTATTTTGTCAACCTATTCGTTGGAAATACTTTAGGGATGAACAATTATTATATATATTATCTTCTAAAAGGCGAATGCGCGAACTCTAGTGTCCGACACAGGCAGAATATTTAAAAAATTAATTAATTAAAAATATTATTTCCATAAAATACATAAACCGAGGTAGGTATACCAATATTAAGGTTATATATAATAACAATATAAGGTTTCAGACTTAAAAGTTGTTAACTTACAAGAAGTTGCTCCCAGTAGGTATTGCACTTAAGCTAGTGTGTAATAATATGATAAAATTATATAATAAAATGAACAAAAAAAAGTGCAAAAAGTTATTTGGATGTAAAGAGATTCAAAACGAGGACCCCACGCATGACAACAGCGTTGGCTCTCATTAAAATACATCTGACTATTAAAAAATTGAAAAAATTAAACTGTTAAAGAAACATGTTAAAATCGCTAAAATTAAATTTGATATAACTTTAATATCAAGTCCGACCGCTAAATTCTGTCTTTTTGACAGATAGGTCGGTTAAACGTGAGTACAAAAATTTTTTAAATAAGTCATGGTTGGAGGTTTGAATCCAATCGCCGAAATTAAGATTTTTTGCAAAATTTACAGAAAAAAAAAACAAAACAAACATGCTCCGGGAAGGTAGTACAATAATAAAATAGAGAAGGGAATACAGTAGAAATGCATGGTTGCTTGCCATTTTGGGGGGGGGAGGGATTCAGGAAAACTGTTTAATGTTGCTTTAAACATTGTCATGCAATGTTTCATGAACCTTTAAAAATTGTTCAAATAAGGTTGACCGAAAGGTTTAGCAATATTCGATCAAACCAAATTTAATGTTAAACATTACATTTAAAGATTCCATACAAGGTTTAATAAATGTTTAAATATTTATTGGGTAGGTTTTTGATATAAAATTCATTCTAATTGGATAAGAGTTCATTTTTTGATTTTACAAGTAACGAAAAATTACCTTTTAAAATATTAGAAAAGTTGTTATTTTAGAAAATAACAAATAAACTAATCATAATTAGGGAATATATAGGTGAAATATATAATATTTATATCTACCAAAAACGACCGAAAATTAGTAAAAATTAGAAAATTAAAATGCCAGAAACTTGAAATGTACATCAAATATTGACTATAGCACTATGTTATATTGAAACTTTACACCGAATTCCGCTTAAAATTATTTTATCGAAATAAATTATTTATTATTGCTTTCAAATTCAACACACTTGGTATAAGTAATTACCCCATTCAACGATCGAAGTACTTCTACTATTATTTTTTTAATTAGAAAATTGTGTTATTATTTCCATTTTAGTGTTAGTATATTGAATAATTCACCTACCTTAAAAGTAATTATAACAAAAGTATTATTATTTTAATACACATCCAGTTTTGTATAAATATATGTACATCTTAAAACTAATATATATATACTTCATTAATAAATTTACATATATGCAAAGTATTAATACACCATAATTTATCTATCCACTAAATACAATAGCAATAAGTTATTGTAAGTAATTTGCATAATTTAGGCTCAAAAACTTTTCAATCACTATGCAAATAATATACGTATATAATATAGTGTACATTATTAAGCGTTTTATAAACTTTCCAACCAAATACCTATATCCCAGAAGTACCTTCATTAACAGTTAAATATATTATAGACTGTATAATAGCGTGATTATATTTAAACGATTTTCAAAAATTATATTTTCTATTAAGAGGTTTTAAAACTGTTAAAATAATATACGTTATTGTTATATCGTTATAAGTTTCAAAATATTTAAATTAATATTTCTTGTCCGTAATCACATATATATATATATATTTCTTAAAATTAATTTCTAGAAAATAAATATAATTTATTTCAGATAAGTTATTAAATTTATTCTTCGACATTTGTCTTCTTCCTTAAACAAGTAGTCAATAAAAAAAAACAGAAATAAACGAAAAAACACTCATATTCAAAAATTCTATGAATAGACTTCCACAGCGCACAGTGGACTAAAAATAGTAAAAATTGGAAAAAATTTGATAACAATAAGAATCTTTTTTTTTTTTTTAAACTAAAATTTAATATTTATATTAATATTAATATTTTATATTTAATATAACAAATAAGAATTAAATTTTTATACTTTTAATTACAAATAACTACTTAACACATATCTTTAGTAATAATATTTTATGTATGCTACATTTTGCATCCTTATTTATTTTATTCTGATGTGAAAGAATCGGCCGTGTCAGAATTAGAATAAGTTTTCTCTTCAGAAACATTTATACTATAAGAGTCAAGTAAATTTAAAAATTTGGGCCATAGCATTTTTTTTTTCTTATTTTAGGTTTTAAAAATAAAAAATGCGTAACTTTGCTCAATTTAAGCATTTATTAAAACATATATTGAATATTTTAATAACACTAGATTTGTTATGAGTAAAGTGTAACTTTTGTATGTATTATACCTGCGTAATACATTTATTATAGCTAACGATAATTAAATCAATTCTAAAATTTAGCTGTGAAGTCATCATTAAATATTATTTGTATTTAAAATATTCAACAACAGTATTGAAAATTGAAGGTGTAAGATATGAAAAAAAAAATCATACAACATGTCACGATAACGGATAATGGCATTATCCAGAATATAACCTAACCTAACCTAGGCATTATAGGAATAGTTTACTTATGAACATTAAATTAGTGATGACAAGACAGAATACAATATATCTTATATTACTTACAGCATTTTTATGTATTATAGTTTAAATACAAATAAGAAAAACTATAATGATAATTTTTCTATAATTTCCAACTTTTACTTATTTTAGCTCACTGTATTGCGCGAGCATTGTGTTTTTATTTTAATAAGCTTTACGATATTGTATTTTGAATTTCCCGCAACCAATATTTTGGGCGCACTTGAATTGTCTCCCAAATCCAGATAGCAGACCTTGTTTTTTTATTCAAATTGCCTCCGAGTGTATTATGTCAATAAGGTACCTATACTCGAATTTTCCACTGTATTATACCCACCGATGTATTCTATTATTTTATTAATACCGATAATATTATATCGATTTACCTAATTATATCGATATATTTTTTAGTGACTATTATAGATATTGAGGTATTTAATTAATTTAAGGAGTAATTTTAAGTTGTAAGAACTTACAATTGAATACAATATCAGTCATACGTTATTTTAACTATATTCAAACAATCTTTAAAATTGTTAGTTACAATTTTTATTTATAACCTTATCACATTATGATTTTAAAATTTTAAAAATGTGTGTTGTATTCTTCTTTAAGAGGACGTCGCACCCACATTTTCTGTCTCCGTCTATCTAATGGGAAATATAGCAAAATAATTACACTACGGAACAGTGGCGTATTTAGGAACTTGTGATTGAGGATGTTGACAAAATTTCAGAACACAGAGCAGTGGGGAGGGGGGCTTTGCCTTCCACATCCTTCAATATTCATTCTTTTACATAAAAATACTATATTTATAATCCTATAGGTATACAAATTTTACAATATTTTACGGTTCCATTTAAAAATGCTGAAATAGGTTTGTGTTATACATGCCATAATGGAAAAGTCTAAGCGTAAATAAGTACAAGTGTATAATACTGAAATCCAAATTAAACAACAACCATTTCATAAATTATTAAAAGCTATTATTACTTTGAATGTATTTTTATAATGGCAAAACGGAGTTAGTACAAGCTATCCTAATAACTGATTATACCTACTCCTCCATGTTTTGCAAACACTACACAATGTTTACAGTAATAAGCACCGTCATTTCTTTTTGAATACACCAGCCACGGATATTTTTCTAACCAAGAATATTGAGATCTTAAATTTCATTATTTTTAATTTATTTTTAATACAGGAAAATCATGATTTTTAGGAGAAAACCACACATTTTTTAAAACCTAGAAATTAAAAATATATTTCTATAATATTACAATATTATTTTAAGTATAAGAATGTTGTAGTTATATATAACATTTAAAAATGACTATAATTTTTTGATAAATTTTAATAAGTTTATAAAGAATTATGTAATTAATAATAATAATGAGTTACTAAAGTAATATTCAAACAAATATAACAATAGGTCAAAATGTCAAATTCATTCTTACTATATCTAATTTTCTCTTCGTCAGTTAAGATTCGATTTACAAATAAACAAATATTATTAGATATAGTCATAACATTATAATCAAAATTTACAATCTATACTTTTGAATGTATCAAATATGGTGAGTTATGATAATAGTTATTTTTCATTATTCTACCAAATAAAATGCATTTCACAAACCAACTTCCACCATTCAACATTACCATACTTCATGTAATATAAAATATATAAGCATTTAGTATTTTAGCATGAATTGCAAATTAATAACTAGGGTTCAAGTATTTAATCAGGCTTAAAAATTAATTGAATTCAACTCATTAGATTTTAAGCTGATAATTAATTAATAATAAATTGTTATTTATAATTAATTTATCAATTATAAATCTAAATAATAGGTATTGCTTAAAATATCTAAATGTTTATTTTTTTGGTTTCTTCAGGTTCGTTATCGTTATTGTGTGGTATTTTCACATTAATAGACACGGACGCAGATGCAATTGTTGTGAACGTAAAAAACAATGTTATTTCAGAATTCACATTTCACAATATAGATATATCAAACGATATTACGAATGAGAAACTTAAAATGTAGGTACAAATGAAAAACATAAAATATACATATAAAAAGCATGTGTACAAATAAAAAACATGTGTAGGGAAGAGAGTTGTATTTTGGACTAATGTTAATATTTTATTATATATTGGATAAAAACATAATCTCATGGAAGAATTTTACGTCATTAGTCTTACTAATGTAAATTATCTAGAAATTAATACCACAGAATAGATAGAATACACGGGAATTCATTTGATAAGAAACAAACCTTTATTTTAAAACCAAAAAAAAAAAAACATTATTTGAATTTTAAAACATTTTTGTATTCAGATTGTAAAATAACTGTTTTTATATAAATTTGTGATATTTAAGAATACATTTAAAAAAATGAAAAAAAAAAGAACATAAATAGTAGTTTAAGGTCATCGGACTAATATAATCGAAAAGCAAATTATTATAAACCAAACCAAACAGCAAAAACAGACATAATTCATTTATTACTTTTTGTCATGGTGGGGGGGGGGGTTTAAACCCAACGGACTCCCCCATAAATACACCACTGCTGTGGGAAACAATAAATGTGGTGTTTACGTTAAATTTTGAATTAAAATACTCATTACCAATTTTAAAAAGGAGAACATTTTAAAGGAAATGATATATCCTTTTTGTAAAATATTGTGTATCAAAGAAGTTACAGCGTTTTACAGGTCGGAATTGGTTAAGAAGTTATAGCAATCATAAGTTTTTTCTATATTATCTAAAACAACATATTTTACGTTGCATTTTCGAATCAAAATGTTGTTTTTAATAAGTTACTTTACCGGGCCATCGGAGTTTTAATATTTTTTTTTTGCATCTATGTCCCAATACTGCCGGAAAAAAGTTTTACGCCGGATATTTAGCAAAATATATGTTTAGAAAACTGTGTAACTCATTTAACATCGACCCAACATTCGAGTTTTTAAAACACGTGGGAACACTTATGATGGCACCGAAAAACATCGACCGCCACAAGGAACATAGTGATATAGTTATCGACGACGATAATGCACCGGCATACATGATATTCCAATAAATATAAATATAAAATATATAAAATAATAATGTCTGATTTGTTGATAACAAAAATAACAAGGTGATATATGTGGAGAGGAGGAATAAATTCGATTATTATTAGATAGGTACTTTACACAGCAAACTTCTTTCTGAAGGTTGTATAATATGTTTCAAACCGGGGAAGGAAAAAGACATTTTAGAGAAACTCACTATGCTCTCGAATGTCGCTCCGCTTCTCTTCAATCGAAAATATCCCCAGATTTGCTGTGAAACACCACGTTGGTAATACTGTAACAAATTAAATAAAAATTATATACCAAAATAATACCATACTATTGTCATAAGTTTCGGGATGCTCCATTACTTGGAGTAGAAAGTACCTACTATATAAGTAAAACATCGTAAAATCGTCTAACTTTAATTCTAACTAAGTCCGACCGCTAAATTCTGACTTCACCATCGTTTTCAGTGTTGAAAACTACATAAGCTCGAAAAAAAAATTATATATATATTAAAACATTAGGTTAGGTTAGGTTATACGAATGTAAGATAATAAGATATTACAGTATTTGGTAAATTGCGAAATATAAATTTACAAAGATGTAGGAGGTATTGGTTTACAAAATAATTAACCAACGTCGATGATTTTACTAGAATAGGAGTGTTTTAAAAATGTGAAATTTATATATATTTTATACATATTAAAATAAATATCGAATAAAGAATAAAATAGCACGTATTTTTTCATTTACACATTTATCGTTCTGTAATAATTAAAAAACACTGCGTAGTGCGTACTGTATTATATAACAATATAAATGATTCCGGTTGCTAAAATATAAAATATCGATTATAGATTATCGATTTCTATCCTAACTTGTATCGGAGGCAATTCGTGTGCGCGGAATATTTTACATGAAATTTGTTGGAAATGAAAATACCACTCGTTAAATTCCTAATAAAGAAAAATAATGTACACTGTTATCATTTATTTATAATGAACTATATGTTAACACTTAATTATATTGTATTTAATAAAGTGAAATATTTATAGTCATTATAGTGAACAAACTAGTTTTTTAAAAATAGCAAAATGTTAATTTTAAGACAAACTGCCAAATGAATATAATATAGTATAATATAGAAATCGATTATTATTTAAAATAAATTATGAATATTAATATTATGATTGTATTAGATTATGACGTAATTGAAATTTTTTTTCAATTTGTATTTGTTTTTAATTGAAAATTATTTTAATTTTTGACATTGTTTTATAATAATCCTGAATCGTTTCATAAATAAATTATAATTCAGCCAAGATAAAATTTGGAGTACTTATTTTGGACAATACAATTACTTTTAATTTATGTTATTATTTCTTTAATTTAAAAAAATAAATATAAAATGAAAACAATATTTTGCATTAATTATTTCACGTTCGTATAACACCCGAATATATATTGTGTATTGTATTGATATTCGAATTTTGTAAGTTTTCATGTAATAAAAGTTTATAATATTAATATGTTAATTTTGGAAACGGAACAAAATATAACGTAAATATTTATGAAAAAAACTCGCATTTTATGCTATAAATCTAGATTTTCAACAGCAAATAAATAATAAAAATTATTTTTCCAAAACAATGTTTTATAAAATTGTTGCATATATTATAATATAGTGGTATTTAAATTGGATCATTATACTATTAACTTTTTGTAATTTAAAAACATATTATATTTCACAAACAAAACGGTACACGTTGGACATTTTTAGATTTTGAACGATACGAAAAACGTATTGGTTTTACATTGATGTATATATAATTTTTTTTATATGTTTATACCAAAAAAACAACAGAAGAAAGAAGTTCTCCAATCGTTGCATGTTTACACATTGTCCGGTAGTAAACTGTATCTAGTTGGTACATCAAACCGGTAATTTTTTGACTTTCCCGTTTTTTTTAACGCATAAATAAAATGTGCCGAAAAATGAAAAAAACTATTGTTATTTGTCCAAAATTCTATGAATAATAGTAATGAATACATACAATTGTGTACAAAAATGAGATATAATGACACATATTTTTGAAATTGATTTGAAAATATTTATTGCAATTCTAAATGTTAAGGTAATAGATTTCTAAACATAAGTATTATACTTTATATCCAGTGTTTATTTCAGATTTGGTGGTCTGGGAGGGGGAAGGAGGATGTGTAAAAAGTCTAGATAAGTAAAAAATAAATTACCTTTGTTGATTTGCATATCTTGATTATTTGAAAATTATTAAATTTAAATTAAATATTACATACTAGTTTTCAACACAAAAAAAAATATATATATTATTTATATATAAAAATAAAAGTGTAGATTTTTTTAAAAATAAAATTAAGAAATAAAACAAAAATCGTTTATATAAAATGTTATAATTAACTCAAATTAACATATTCAGAGTAACTTTTGACGTGCGTACATATCCATCACATCACTTATAGTGTCTTCAATCTTCATACATAATTCTCTATTCATGGTAGGTATCTATTAAAAGAGCTTTCATTCTTAGCCATAGAAGCTAGTGCACACATTATATATTTGACTAATTTTTTTTAAACTTTTGTACCCTATATTTGTTTTATAAACGTTTAATAATGGATTTTTCACATTTTTCTCTGTCACTTTTTGGCAAAATAGGAATCAATATCTGACAAACTTTGGCTGCTAGAAGACTAGCATACTAGCATAGGATAAAGATATGACTGCAAATACATCATTTTCTGTGATTTTGATTATAGTAATAAGTGAATTAAATAAAATAAGTGAAAAAACCATTTAAATTACGTACTTAATTTAATTATTTTCACCAATTATTAATTAAAATGCAATTGCATTTCATCAATAATTGTATTAAAAAAATATTTTGCATCTCTAAGACTTTTCATTAAACTTTTACTTTTCACAATTGCCCGTGAACTGATACATATTTTATTAATGTTATTGTGGTTTCGTTTATTGAGTTAAACACTGATCAAAAATATTTTTAAGATAAGGAATCTAATAGGAAATTAGTCTGGACGCAGAAGAAAATTGCAAATGTTCATTTTCCAAAATGTACTTAAATTGTTGACTGCACTCAAAGCTTCATCCAAAACAAATAAAATTATCAAAATACTTGATTGGATGATATATAAAAATATGCCTCCGGCGAATGAAGAAAGATAACCTCCATCAGTCTGTATACTTGCTATAACGATGGCTTTTTGACTGTATGAATTGATCGATGATTACGTTTTAGGTATATTACATTTCTTTTAAATTTGTTGCTTCCTAAATATTATGAAATATTCTTTCGCGTTTTTCAGATATTATTAAATAATTTATAAATATTTTTAATTACTGGAAGAGTTTGTCAAGTAGGTTTTAATTTACTGTGAGCAGAAGTATAAGCTAATGATAATAAATTATGTTTGCAATAAATGTATGGAATTTATCTATTTGCTTTTTCAGATAATGTTTTTCGTATTCCACTTATACTTCTAGAAATATTTGCAAGGACATCAAAACTAAGTTTATTTAATTTCAAATAATCAAGTTTTATTTTTTGAGTTCTTTGTCGATAGTATCCGTAATAGATTGTGCATTTGTACACATATAAAAATGATTATTTTATTTTTTCAGAGTCACAAACGAACAATCATTATCGAAAAATGTATGAAAAATGAAAACAATTGAATAATCATCTGTCCTAAGTTCTTTTTGTCGTCGTCCATCCGTCCGTCCGTTGGTCTATAGTTACTATTTTATAGAATTAAAATTAAATATCTTGAAGGTATATTTTCATATTTGACACTTTCGTGATTTTCTATTCTGTCAGTATCTTTGAATTTGTATATTTGAAACAAATACATTATTGTTCACTGACTTTTTCATCTTGGATAGATTAAATTGGACATTGGATAAATTTAATGAATTTATTATTCCTAAATCGTAGTAATTGAAAATTTAAATGTAAAAAAGGTACTTATATGGTTAAATTTTTCAAGTACAAAACTTTAATGAAACTAATACTTTTAGTTTTTATACCTAATGAGTGTTACCCTATTTTAAAAATTAAAAACGGGAATAATAATAAAATAGTAAATATCTCGAAAAATTGTATTTACAAACATTTCGTAAACCGACTTAAAAATGGTAAATAAACAAAAAAAAAGTCATTCTTCAATTTTTTTACCAACATTTTTGGTAATTAATCAAAAAACGGAACATCACTCCCAGAAGTGAAATGAAAAACGTTCCGTTTAAAATTTTTAGGGGCAGCTGAACATATGATCACCCTATAATAGATAGCAATTATTAAATCTAGTTAACAACAGTATCCAAAATATTTTGATTTCCTTTATTGACAGTGAATAAATTCAAAATAAATAGTATTTAATTCTTCTTCTATATATATGCAATGGTGTATTTAGGGGAACTGAAGGTCTTGGTCCCTCTTGATCCGTATTTGTATATAATGATAAAACAAAATTACATTAAAATAATTGGTGGTTTTAAACCAATATAAATATTAAATCGATATATTAGTATACCTATATCTACCGCATATATCGTTATATTTATAATAAATTTATTGATTTTGAAACAAATTTAGTGTAGTATCAGAACAATTTTTTGTTTTTTTTTTTCAAACTTCATTTTTTGACACATAATTTTGATGATATTTTGAAAATTGGCAGCTAGTACTTAATTTTTGAGTTATAGTAAAAAAACCTTGAATATTGCTATTATTTCAAAATACGTTCTTACTGGTTTAAAATGGTGAAAATTGGATTTTTATATACATTTTTTTTTTTAATTATATGTGAAATTCAATAGTATAATCAGAATTTATATTTCGTATTTAATTTTCACGTTATTAATCATACACCAATAAAAAATTTTTTTTTTTTCAAAATGCATACTTTGTTAAATCTCGTGCTTTTTGAATTTTTTTCATTTCATTTAGTATATTTTTTAATTTTTATGAATTTACTGGATGAATTTAGTTTGAAAATTACATACTTTTAGTTCACGAATTTACCATTGCTAATTATGTCACAAATCAAATCGAAAATATCCCTCGATTTGTTGTAAAAAATCACGTCAAGTAGATAATAGGACAAAGAAAAATATTTTATTGAAAAAAAATTTTAATATTTTAATTATTTTTACCTTTTATATTTTTTAAAAAAAATTTTATTTTTGATTATTTTTAAACAAGTAAGAACATACTTTGAAAAATATAGGGATTTTCTTTACTATAACTCAAAAAGTAAGTACTAGCAGTTATTTTTGAAAATACCATTAAATTTTGAGTAAAATAAAGAACTTATTTTATTATTTTAGAAAATCGAATTACATGGTTCTGAGAAGTCTAGTTATTTTCATGATATTGCCAATTTTGTGGTTAATCACACCTTGCAGTATTTTCAAATAACTAATTTTATATTTGGGTACCTAAACTATAATTTTTATTAAACAAACTTTTTTATTTCCTTCCAATCTTTTGAAAAATTCTGGCTACGCCACTGTCTATATGGTTACAATGTTACACGTATAAGTTCATCAATAAACGTGCAATGACGTAGAACGTAGATGTACGTATTCTTATTTTAACCAATGTTAATGAATATAATAAAATAAGTTATGAAAAATAAACGATTTATTACCCCGTGATGGCCAATCTTATCTGCAATCGCTTATAAAAATAACCATGGTCAATGTTCGTAATATTAAACCAAAATTAAATAATACATATATACCCTTCAACCCCTAGAAACGCATTCTATTTACCAGTTTGTTGATTTTTATACCAGGATGTAGATATTGTTCGATACTGTGGCTAACAATATCTATATTTAAAATAAAAAAGTAAGTAAAAAAGTTAAAAAAAATCATTTATAAAATAAATTATAGTTTATCATTTAAAAAACGTTTATAGAAACTGGAAATTTAGCATATACATTACTTTACAATCAAGTATATAACATAACAATAAATTAAACTATATACATAAAATAAAATGTATACAAAGAAAGATATATGATATATTTAGGAAAATATGTTTGGTAAACTGTTTGGAATAAAAAAAAGTCAAAACTATATTGAATTAATTTTATTCCCTAAACATCTTATCTAGAGGGTTATTATAACCATAGTTGGTACGATGAGTTTTTTCATGGAATGTTGGACATAGGCGAGAGTTTGATCTAGGGATATGAAAAGGAATAAGTTCAAGGAATGAGGGACATGGAATATGATTATTGATGAGTTTACAATTGCAAGTGGTAACAGTAAGTTTTTTACGGGACAAAAGATGGATTAACTTAAATTAGTTTGAATAGATTCAATAGATATTTCTGTAGTATTAGTATAAAAATATAATCTTTTAAACGAAATATAACGTAGGAATCTTTTCTGTACTCGTTCTAACATATTTATTAATCCTATTTGAGACGGATTCTAAATGACGAAGCAATCATCGATAAATGAACGGACCAGGGTGCAGTAGTGAATCTTAAGACATGTCTCATTTCTGAACGCCTTAGAAGTTCTGATGAGGAAACCAAGAACCTTAAGTGCTTTTGTGTAAATATTGAATACTATGTGAATAGGAGGTTAGACTGGAAGATAACACCTCATGAAGGTGATAGATTAGGCAAATTTTCCCCGGGGATATTATAGTTAACATTACTTGTTCTGACCATAAAATTGCAAAAATATATAAAAAAAAAACACACACATACACACACACACACACACACACATATCGTTGTAAAACTAATTTAGACATCGCAAATTGTAAAATAAATAACTATATACAAATATTATATTGTAAATAATGAGTTATTGAAAGAAAAAATTCTTAGCGATATCATAGAATGACTATCATTTGTATAATATAGAAAAAAATGCATTTACTATCAGAAATTACAATTAACCCTAAAATTCCTGTAAGATTCCTGTTGTTCCCTAAAAATATTCAGTAAAAAATAAAATAAAAATTATAATATTGTAACCTTTTCAATATTATAACTTACTAAACTAGTTAGCTCTGTTTTATTGTAGGTATACCTCGTTGAAATGAGAGGGAACATAAAGTATCAATAGTAATAGACTGAAGAACAATAGAAACGTCCAATATTCTTATGTATTATAATATTATTAGGTATCAAATTATTATAAAACTGATATTATAGTCTTTTTCATTCTTTAGAAATATAAAATTTGGAGATACGATTTTAATGTATAAAAACATATTTATTAAAAATAATGAATCTATATAATATATGGAGGAAATTGTTAAAAAGATAAAATATTTCAAAAGCGGGTTTATAATAATTACATTAAAATTATATTTATTTTAGATAAAAAATTTAATTTAAATATAAAAAGTTATTTTTTTAAAGCAAAAAATATAAAGAAATAATAAAATCCCTAATAAATACCAGTTCATATAAAGAATTAAAAAATAATCCTCTTAATAAAATGATTAGAGAAACAACAAAAATCATTAACAATACCATAACAATAATTGAAGAAAAAAGTAGATTCCTTGTTAAACTTAAGAACCGTCAATTACCAAAATTATTTGGCTTACCGAAAATTCATAAACCAGGAGATAATATGAGAGCCATAGTATCACATATCAATTTTAATATATAATAATAATAAAAAACATACAATTTAACAAAATATTTAGTTAAAGTTTCAAAAAACTCAATAGTAATGTCAGTTAAACATAATATCAATCGAATAGAAAAATTATCAAACATGAAAATCAAAGAAAATGAAATTATAATTTCATTCAATATAGTGGAATTATTCCCAAGTATACCAATAGACAATCATTTTCCGGAAAAATGGCTGAATGAATTAAAAATAGAAGATAATAAAATTAAAGAAGTAATTAATTTAACAAAACTCTGCATGAGTCAGAATGTATTTCAATTCAATGAACAATTTTAAAAGCAGAGTACAAAGGCAGTGATGGAAAATCCATTATCTCCCTTCCTAGCAAAAGTTTTAATGAGCAGATTTGAAACAGAAAATAATAAAAAGGTGAACAACTATCCAAAAACTTGGATAAGGTACATCGACGAAAATTTTGCAAAAGCAGATAAAGATTTTAACATTGAAGATTTTCTTGAAAACTTGAATTGCCAACACTCTTCAATAAAATTCTCAAGTGAGAAAGAAGTTGAAGGAAGATTACTGTTTTAAGATTTTTATATTAAAAGTTCAAATATTAAATTAGAATTCGAAATATATAGAAAAAAGACAAATACTTATAGATATAACAAAAATACCTCAAATCATTGTTGGCAACACAAAATGGATCCCTGGAATAACATGGTCTACCGATCAATGAATATCCCTATGAATAAAATATATTTCGAAAAAGAAAATCAGTTAAGAATAAATATAACAAATTTTAATGGATTTGATAAAGAAATGATTTTAAAACTAATAAAGAAACAAGAATGGTGAAAAAAATCTTTAGAAATATCAGCACTTTAGAACAAAACAATTCAATAAATAGTAATAAAAGAGCAGCCTTTCATTTCAATTAAAATCTCGAAAATTAAAAAAAAATAATGATATTGGTATAGTTTCATCAATAAATAACAATTTAATAAGTCTTTTAGGAAATACTAAAGTTAAAGAAACAGAAAAATCAGGAATCTACCAAATGCAATGCGAGAATTGTGAAAAATGCTACATAGGACAAACTAGAAGAAACATTGGAATTAGGTTTAAAGAACACTTAGCTAAAACTTTTCCAAGTCGATGTAACAATGTATGTTACAAGGTGTACATAGTTCCTATTCATGTAGTTTTTAGCAATATACCTTTATATGTTAGCGCGTAGATTTGAGATGGATGATTTTAAAACTGGCATGAATTAAATATTTCGAAATTTGTTAGGCACTCATAATGTATTACTTAAAAAATAAAACAATATAATTTAATATTAATAAGCCATTTCAATAATATTAACGATTAATTTTACAGTCTGAATGTATAATATTTTAATTAAAAACAACAAAATCTGCACTCCAATATAATATTATGATAACAAAGAGGAATGAATACTACTAATATTAGCTAATCAATCTATCTATGACAGTGGTTGAGATAGTTGGCCGAAAAGTGATTAACGAATTTTTGGTACTGTATAACATTTTAGGTACTGTGGCCTAGTACTGTTTTAACTATCACTTATATATATGTAGATTCTTATTACTTGGCCAACTTTATACTTAGCATACTTTATTTATTATAGTCTATAACTATATGTTATAACCTTTGATTATATCTGGGTAGGTGTAAATAATTATATTGTGTAATGAGTATAATATAATCAATGTAATATTTGTCAATAATACATGTGATAAGCACAAAACTACAGAAATAAATTTTGCTCTAGCTTTTTTCTTTAGAAATTTCATAGATACAAAGTTACTATGAGACATACGCTAAATGCTCTTGGACTTAAAAATAAATAAATATCATTGTATAACCAATAGTTCACTCACTCCGCTCAGGATTTAAAACAATTATTATTTTTTACCGTCGATTTATATAAGTACTACTAACGTTATATTACATATAAAATATATTATATTGTATTAAGTTTTTAAAAATATTTAAATGGCTATTAAAAAAAGATATTGACTATACCTACATACCTAATTTCTTTTATAAATTTTCTTTAATACAGTGACATAGTTATAATCATGTATCAAAATTTTAGCTCTTAAAACCTATTATTTTTATCAAATACATTAAAATGGTTATATAAAAAAAAGATTTTTTAAATATAATTACAGAAAAATACAATTGATACTGTATTACATTTTCAGATCTTAACTTAAAATCTGCCTTTTATGACTTAAACACCACAAAAACTATAATAGCTAAAAATAGCTCAAATTTGAAAACGAATATTTTAAAATTAATTTACACAAATATAGTATACAGTTAGATATTCGGTAAAAATTTCAAGAATTTTGGTCTATTAGTTTCAAAATGACGAGGAAATAATAAATCTCGATTTGGTGAAATCGTATTTTTATGTAATTTTTTTCACGTATTGAAAAATTATTAAGAAAATCGAATAATGTCCTATGTACAAATAAGATTAAATTTTCTATCGAAAACAAGAAAACTTATATGTGTATCTCCTTCTAGTCAAAAAATTGTACACAGAAATACAAAAATAATAATACAACAACAATCAAAATTAATTGAAATAAAGTTTTATAAAAGTATTTCTATTTGGATTTGAAATACAAATTTTTTGAAAATTATTTAAAATAAGTACGTTTTCAAGTATTTAAACAGAACTCAAATACTTTTACAATTGTAGATCTCTATTATATATTCTAAGACGACGATATATTATATTTTTCGTTATCTCTCATATTTTATTCAAACTCGCATAGCATGGCAATCGAATTAATTAACAATAAATTACTAACGTTATGAAATTCATAAGTTTATGCTTATATTGTTATAACTATACATGAATAAGCTCGTGTGTATTAAATATAATAATACGTTTTTTTATGCACAATGTAAACGAAAAATTACTGGCGAATTTTTGTTAGTGATAAAAAAATAAAGAGATCTTGAATAAAATATCGAAACGAGATGGGGGAGGGGGATAAAAAATAATAAAAATAAAAAATAGTCAGAGATAAAATATATTGTTGATACTATAGGAAATATATTATAAAACTAAGTGCAGGCGCTTGTTTTTCGACGCTAAGTCGAATTTAACATTTCGTCAAATGTGTTATTTGAACGCAAAAATAACGATTATAATATTGTCGTGGCATGTTTTTCGGACGAAATTTGAATTAAACTCGTCAGATAAGTAGCACCAGAAAACAATATAAATAGGTTGGGGCACTATATATTCATCTGCTGGAATGTAAATGAGTCGAGTTTTGTGTTTTAACATTTTTTTTTTTTTTGGTATTCATTTTGTTTTTTTTTTAATTGAATAATCTTGTTCGATATACTCGTACAATTCAAATAAATAATACCTAATATAAATACATTTTAAAAAGTTACATATTATGTAAAACTATACTGGAAATTATCGTATAATATACACTACCTATCATCGTATCACATATACATATTATAGTACATAGTATGTACTATGAAATTATTATTTGATACTCACATTGAATCTGAACAGTTAAGTGAAAATAGCCAGTCAGTACAAATGCTATCTATAAAACACTTATATCATTTCATAATAAAGTAGATATGCAAATATGTGGATTTAGAAAAAAAAATATCAACAGAAATGTATATATATTTGTATATATATTATACAAAATGAATTATCTAGTTTCAACACATTACCACCAGTAGTTTAGGCTGGAAGTTGAAACGGCGGCGCAATAACAGCTGGTTGCGCCGTCTCATAATTGAAAAGAGTCGTTTTTCCAGTAAAAAGATGTAGTGTTTATTTAACAAAATTATAGTCTTTATAATGAAAATATCAAATCCAAACTTATGCATAAAGATATGGCGGACAGATTACAATTAGTATTCTCCCAGAAAGCCCCACGTCCGAGAGGGACGGCAATGACACGGGCAGTAGTAGTATGACGTGACAAGTGGGTCGAATGGACGTTGATACGGTGAAAGGAGGAGCTTCACTGATATAAATCGAGGGCTCGGAAAAGAGGAGGGGATGGTCATAACTTATTATGTAAATAGAGGGCTCGAGGAAAGGAAGTGACGAGCATAACTAATGTAGTAAGTAGAGGTCCGGAAATGGAAGATAAGAGTACTTGCGTCTGCTCCTTGATTGATTGTTGGCCAGACTCCTCTTGGTTGCTTTGTGGTCGGCAAGTGGAATGTGTGGGTCAGCACACTCACCTTCTAATACTTTCGGAATTCCGTACGGGTATTAAAATACTTATACTGTGGATTTCGGCAAGCAAAGGGCTCGGTGCGCTCCTTAAGCAATCTTCATTATCAATACAGATAATTATATGTGATTTTGAAGAAGAAGGAGAGGAACGTAGTCGAATCTCACCTCTATATCCCATGGATGATTTATTTGTCCTATTGTTCCTTTGTTACCTCAAACGGACCCTTAGTCACTTTTCGTTTTTTTTCCACCGGTACCCTCTTTTGGTGGCCAGCTCACGATCCGACCGGTCGTGCGGTGATTTCGTCGATAGATGGCTTCAATTGTTTTTCATATGTATCTTTAACCATGACCACGGACTAAGATAGCAAGGACTGGAATCTGAGACATTATCGTTGGACCTCAATTGTTTCGAGCGGTACAAGTATGGTTTATAGTGCCATTTATGTGGAAATACGAAATACTAATAATAACACAGATGATGTCATAGAATGAAACGTGAAAAAAATACACGATGTTTTAACTTTATAAGTCATAACTCATAAGACATAATATTTGTCTTTTGGCTCCAATTATTCAAAATAAATATTAGTAACATTACTTGGAGAGCTTTTACCCCTAGTTGTACCGCTCAAGGCTGGTTAGGTGGAGGTGTCGAAACATCTGAGGAACATTCCTCTACTACCCTCTTACCATGTCGATATCAGTCCATACTATCTTAGTCCGTGACCATGACAAAATAAAGAGGTATGTCAGCAACTTTTTGATACGCATAAAATAACTGCCATCATGCTCCTTATCAGTAAATTTGATATCAATTAACCGTATACTTATTACAGAATAGAGTAAATATTAACAAACATAATATTTCGTGCCAAAATATAAATAAATAAAATATAAGTTTATAAATTTTTGTTTTTTTCGTTTTAAACTGTATGTCCAAAATTTTGTTGTTGAGGTTATTTAATCTAATATAAGTTCTAATATAGACAAAATCAGGTAGTTTGAATTATGTTGTGATCATTTTTCGACCAATGAGAAGTGAATCATGCCATACGTCATATTTGCGCAGAAAATAATCAAAATGAAATTATTGAAGTCATACCTCTTTATTTTGTTATGTCTTTAACGATGTTTTCTGGTCCTGAGAAGGACCGTTCGTCACGCATTTATGAAATAGACCGTTTGCCTTATCGTCAACTCTTATGCCCCGTTACACAGTTGAATAAAAAAACTCCTGTCTTTTCTCCATAAAATTCAAAATTTGAAAAATCCATTCTTAGTGAGCGTCTATTTTATTAAAGAAATATTATCTGAAAATATTAATTTTTTATGACAAGTAGTTTGAACTGGGCATGGAATAAAAACTGTAGCTTATTTCCCCCTCCCCCCTTCACCATATAAAGTCGAATTTCGAAAAATAATTTTTTCAGACGTATTTCTTAATATAGAAATAATCTCTACGATCAATAGTTTCGGGTAAACGTTGATAAGTCAATAAGGACTTTATGATATTATTTTATTTTATTTATGTGATATTATATTTTTAGCTATCTATACAGATTAAAAATTCGGAAATTTTTCCATATTTTCCTGAAAGATGGGGAAGTTAATGAAAAAATAATAATGAACACAAATAAACTAAGCTAAATTCACAAGAAAGTCGCAATAAGTTAGTAGATAATAATTTTAGATAATCATGTTTTAAGTTTAAAGTTTGAATGGAAATACAAATTGTATTTGCTCAGTTAAAAAAATTAATTTTATAGAAAATAAAAATCATCTTTGAAAATAATTATAAAAAATGCTTGTGTCAGAGCATGGTGTGATCTACGTAGGTACATAAATATAACATTTTAAAAATGTTATAATGTTATCATATTAACATATAATATATTATATATTTTCTGTATATACCTATTATCTAAATAAATATGTCTTTTTAGTCATATACGCACTTTGTTGAATTGCAATAACTCAAAAATCGCACTTTAGTAAACGAAAATATAATAAAATATAAACCACATTATTAGCCAATTTTAATTGCTTGAATCTAAAATTTTATTATACATTGTATACGTATGCATAGTAGGTAGTTGTAGGTATAGTTATGTATAGGAGTATGTAAGTATACACTGAATATGTATGAATATAGTATATTATGACATGACTACATACACCATATAGTAAAAACTTTTTCTCTTTCCCAGTAGGAAACTACTGGAAAATCGAATAATATTATGTATATTATAGAGAGTGCCCCTTTAGAATCAATTTTCTTTGGAATTGAATTATACCAACGCCAATGCTCCTCCCTCGGCTTTTCCTGGTCAAAAAATTTCTTACAAAAAAAAAGAAAAAAGAATAAATAAATGCTCAGAAACTGAAAATATCTATTTTGTTATGACATTTAAAAATGGTGTAGGTATATTTTTGTAATTATTAAGAGTTTTAAAATATGCATTCAATTTTGATTTTAATTATATTATATTTCGATTTCGATTAAAACATATATAACAATCGCGTATTAACTTAACTAGATGATTATAATATTTAGCAGTAAAAATATAGGTAAATTAGTTATGTGCAAATAATTAACTAGTGGTTGTTAAGTTAAAAATAGATTAATTTTGTTAGTTATATAATCAGTTATGAGAATATTTGACTACGTTTTTCCATGGGTGAAACGGGTTTTGGAAGATATATGTTTCCCGGAAATGTAATGGTTTTTGTGAATAACGACATATATAAAAAATTGAAATTGTATGATATTCTACATTTTTACGGTGTTTAAATTTTCATGGAAATTATCAAAACCTATAACTATTAACCTATAACTCAGTTTCCTGTATTGTGTAACTACCAAAACATATTTTTTGGTATCATTTTCAATAATTATTTATTATTATGGGTCAATAAAAGATTTTAATTTTTCTTAAAATTCACAAACAATTTTCTATGTATAATCATTAATCACTTAAATAAACCTTTTATATATATATATAAATCTTTTTATAATATTTTAATTTATTATAATTATTTTTTTTTATACGTCACTATATTACTATAATTATTAATATACTCGTATGTAATAATTTTATAATTTTGATTAATTTATGGATTTTTCTGAGTAAGTAGACATTTTTTCGTTACAATAAAATTAAATGTTAAGACACATACTTTAAAGCTTTATCTTTTACAATTTAAAAGGACAGTGCACAATGCACATCCTTAAATTATATTGCCTTCTTTAAATATGTATCGGAAAATGTATTCAATCAAAAATCAATATATATCAGGGAGAACTCTACTTTCAACTCATGCATATTAAACGTATTCTTCAAACCATTTTCGTCCGGACTACATTATTATATTTTCATATAATATTTGAATGAAATACGCTATTCTATTTGACGATATAAATCGACCGGAAGATATCTTGGAAATATAAATTGAAAATAATCCTTAAAAATGCGTTTTACTGCAGTCCAATAAATCGATGTAAAACATCGAAAATAAATTATAATAATACAATAATACTTTAAAAATACCTATTACATTAATAATAATAATAATACAGATATAGATTGATACTTAATCAGTTGGCTCAAAAATAATATTGTGTTAAAATGGATAATAATATGAATTATGATTATATTATAATATTATGTTTGCCTATAAAATTCAAAAATACTATAATATATACAATAATAAACATAAGAATCTTTGACTTATAGTTTATTTTGGGTTAGAACGTCAATTATTAACTGGGTAAATGAAGAGGATGCGGGTGACAAGAGTTAAGCATGAAAATTAAACTTCACAGTATAATAAAATGTATAAACGAATGAACGCCGTATTTTTTTGTTATAATTACTATAAAAAATTTAATTAGTTCCGAACTTTTTTGAATACCACACAGTTTGGAAATCTCTGAAATTTCTAGATACAGATCATCAATGTCTATTATCACATTCTATATTGGTACATAAATTATGTGATCGGCTACTATAGTATGGTTCACGCGTTTTTTTTTTGTTCTCGCATGGTAGATTTTTGGGGGTCTTTTTTTTTTTGTGTGGACGTCCCTTTTGATCATTACAAACGCGGTCGGATCATTTTTACGGTGGCAGCGAAGGCGGTGGTAACGGTGCTAACAATAAACCACGACGGATGCGAATGACGCACCATGGACCGACCGACGACCACGTTGTTGACGCGAGCTGTTAAATAATTTGGCACTACCGGTCGGCGGGCATTTGGCCAGGATCGAAGACGAATCCTCGGTATAGCCCGTTCCTCCAAAAGTTTTCTGACGGGATCGATATCGAAGATCAATAGATCAATCGGTCGTCCCAGATTCAAAAATCAGCTTTTGAATAGGTACCTATTCGTTATAAATTAATTTTGAATTTGAAAAAATTGTAAATCAAAATTGTAAATACCATTAATTAATGATCGTTTATAAGCAATAATATTGTATTTAACTGTATCATACATATTCATTATAAAAAGTTTCCGCCATGTTAATTTGACGGAAGAGCATTTTAATAACTTTTTCAATCATCTTATTGAAACAAAATATTTACTAAATTGTATATTATAATGTATATAGTTTTTATTTTCTTTGAACAGTATCAATTATCATAATAATTTTAAAAACTCAGTCATGAAACGTATCATATAAAAATGTGTGTATAACATATCGTTAAACGGTTCCGTAGGGTACTACGCATTATTCTTTATAATTCATTTTGAATTCCATCTTTTTATAGTATTTATCTTCAATAAATAAACAACAATAATAAAAAGAACACTGATTTGAGATGTTTTATAAGTTATTATTATTTAAAAACATATTGAACATTTTTCAATAGTTTGATTTTAATTTTTCTTGGAAAAATTCTTAAGATTACCCATATTGAACCCCTTGGTAAATGGTTACGATACCATATTTTTAGGGGTGCCCAAGGCAACTGTTCACATTTTAACTGATGACACGAATCGTTTTATTCGCAGTCAGTTGATTTTTCGAAATTAGCTTGCTAAATATGGTTAGGAGCGATGCAATGATATTCACTCTCCACGGTTATAGTTAAAATGGCAGTTTTTTTGCACTTATAATGTGATCGAAACTGAATAGAGGCCGATGAATGCAAATTTATCGAATTATTTTTACCAAAAGATATTATTTTATCGCCACTAAATCCGTCGGTAAATGGGTGACCTGAACTAAATTCGTCGGACGAGATTTATGTTTGGTTTAACTGTCAACGATTATTAGACCGGGTGACCTCGAAAAAATTTGGTTTGTTGCAGTTGAATCTATATTATATAATATATATTGCTAGTTTTATTTTACTTATCTAGTCCAACTTTGGGATTTCAATCAAAGAAATAATATAAACTATGTACGATTGGACATTATGGTCGTCAAAACGGGTCGTTGATTAAACTGATGGTTAGAGTATAGTCGATTTTCAGAATCTATTTTTAAAAACATTTCATTCGAAACTGAAGTAATTTCGATTTTTTCCAACACAATATTTCAAAACCCGTTTTTGAGGTATATATTATACTCCGGGTATAATAATACTATAAAACGATCAATATCATTGACATTAAATAAATTAAATGCGCTTAGGAATAGAAAACATTGAATCAACGTTGAACTACATCATGATAGTGATGGATTATCTATATTTACACATTCAATGGTCAATATATTAATATGACAATTAAAATACAAAATAAATTATAGTGAATAAAATGGTATAAATTAAATATATAACCATTTCGTCCACAAACACCATTAACAGATGTCCGTATCTCTCTCCTCATTACTGTTTTACTAACACAATATATATGTGAAGAGGGGAACTCAGTTTATTTATTAAAATATGGCGTTGGTAATTTTAAAATTATTTAATTTCACACTATAGTAGCAGAGGTAACCACATACAAGTACAGGTTATCTTTTTAATTTAATAGAAAGTACTGGTGGATTTAAATCATTTGGAAATTCAAATGGATTATTAAAGACTTGATTTTGATGCATAAGAACAGGACTAGATAATTTTAAAATAAATAAACGTTCAATAGTGTTAATTAAAATCTTATCATTAATACTGGAAACTGAGTCATTTTTATTTGCCTAAATTGTGCGTCACAATCTATTCAAAAATCATACAAGTCACAAATCTAGTAACTATTCATAGTTACTTTTTGACTAATTTTTTTTTTACTAATTTGATGTTTAACAAAAACATACAAATAACACGCATAAGAATGATCATGGGAAGATCATCTACCTACATAGTGAACACATTTGTTGTAATGTAACATTTATATTGTTACATCTCCTTTAAATTGAAACTGTCCATTTTGTTATATTTGTTTACTATGATTTAATACATGACACTAAAATAAAATGATTTATGTAGTACTACTGCATTATTTTGCGATATAGTACTGATATATGCTATTGACCAATCTTGTAAAGTATTTGAGTAATTATATTTTAATACTTTTAAAGTATATAGAATACTTTTTAAATAAATTTTAATCAAAGTATTTTCCTAGTATTTGAAATACTATTCTATTATTATTTTTACTAGAGTTACAAATACTTTTATTTATATACTTCTGAATACAATTTCTTACAATAAGTTTTAATTTTAATAAATTTCATTAAATCAAAATTAATTTTTAAGTACGTTGGTGAAATGTAATTTTAAATTTATTTACCATTTAATTTAATATTATTTTACAGTGTGATGAATTGACAGACGGATACGGAAATATTTTATATGTAATATAAGGGTAATGGCAGTGGCGGTTCGTGGGCTTTGAAAATGGGAGGGCGATTAAAAATGATTGATTTTTGTAAAGCATAGAATACAGTTATAATTATGTACCTACTAATTTAAAAGGTATTTATTAAATCAAAATTAATACCAAATAGAAAAACAAAAATGATAAAATTAATTCTTATATGTTTTACACTAAAAATTTAAGCGTCTATTTTTCATTTCACTAAACAGGTCTTCCAAGTTGTTCTCAATTTTTTGTTAATATGATACTGATTTTTATCTACTGTATTATAATAATAAAATAAAAAAATTAGTTAAATAAATAATAAAGAAATATAGAAATGTGCACGAACACGCAGTAAATACACGTTATTTTATTTCATATTGTTCCACAGTCCACATGCACATCGGGCGATTATTCGTATCGCTCCGGCGCAGCAGCCTTATTATTACCGAATTCCCCCTCCTATGTTTTTGTGTTTTTGATCATATAGTTATGACCATGGCATAAGTAAATATGCATGTCAGTTGGATAAAACGGCGCAGAAAATGTTCCCCAGACAAGGAATAATCGACAAATTCATGGAAAATTATTTCCGGCTCAATTTAAAATTATTGTAATATTTTTATGAATTAAAATATCTATTAATAAAACACTTGCAATATCATTTTGTTCATTCAAGACGTATTTCACCTTTGTACATATATAATAATTATTATTAAGATACTAAGACTCTATTATCTATGATATTGTTATCGTTTATTCCATGTCTGGGGAACATGCGTAGTGATAGCGAAAATGGAATCATATAGGCTGACATGCCTATTTACTTATGCTACGGTTATGACGGGCGATTGTCAACGTCGCTCTAGCGCCGAGCGTTGTTGGATAATAATCGATAACCTGTAATATAATATATATATAAATTATATATTATATAATAATATAATACATATAATTGTAGTAGGTAGGTACCTACTACAAGCTATATATATTTTAAAATCCGATTACTTCCTAGTGTTTTCATAACAATGGAAAACAATTTTTACTTTCAATAATAATATTTTGAAAATGTATTACAATGTAAATATAAATAATTGTTAATATATATAAATCAACATCTAACTTGTTAGTAAGTAATTTGTTAGGTACAATTTTAGAGCAGGGAGATCGCCCCGTCGTCTCTACACACGAGCCGCCACTGGGTAATGGGGATAAGCGTAATGAAGTCGATAAAAATTGCAACCGCCTCGCGCAGATGATAATAATAGCCCATGTGAAATATGTCTTAAAATAACAATATTGTAATAATGTCGTTGGAAATACAACGAAACGTGGAGACTCGATTGACACGGGTTTGTTTCTCATAATAATTTTATTATTAGGTATACTATATTATAAAAGAATATTTAATAATAAATATAATAAATTATATTAAAGAACACTATGTGTAACACGGTATCGGAAATATATGAAAAATGTTAGTAAAATAATTATTATTAATTTTCAAAAACTAAAAAACTAAAACATAAATTTTAATATTTATTATTTTATTACATCAAATAATTGAAAATTTATAGTTGAATGATATAGAGATTTTAAGACTTATGAAAAAATATAATTCAAATAAAATGACTATTTTAAAAATGAATTTAAATCCGTGTAAGTGTACAAAAGTATGTGTGATTAAATACATACCAAGTATATATATTTGTTCATAAATGCTTTTTTTAAAAAGTATTTGAAGTACGTCTTAAATGCTTTTTATGCCAATGTATTTGTATCTCTATTATATACAATTTTTAAAGTATTTTTTATAAGACTGCTATTGACGTATGGGAGAATATCACATTTTTAGTAAAACTTAAGGCTAATGACTGAGAAATGTTCAAAATATGTCATGTTTTAACTAAAGTTCAAGGCCTTGATAAAGTTCCCGGGAACGTAAATAAAACGAAAATTCCTTAACTCTGGGTAAATTATGATTTAAAACTTTTTTATTTTTTGAATCGTGATACTATGCAAAGAATTTGTAGCTCGGTAAATTGCTCTCTGTTAAACAATAAATATTAGATACAAATGTGTGATTCGAGTTTTACGGCAATGAAGTAGACGAAATAGAGGCGGCATAATAGACGTTATTCATTATACGAGTATATATAATTTTACTGTTATGTCATCTGTATTTTTCCCGATTAAAATTATAATAGTTTAAAAAATCAATATCAAAATAGTGTTAGAATATAATCAATTAATATTAAACCATATTACAAGTTTTAAGTTATAATAAATAAAATATAGGTACTTAAAAATACTTTATGTTATACAACATTCATTAATACATAATTTAATTTTAATTAAACATTTAAAAAAACCGGTCAGTAAGTTGTGGAAGCACTTCGCTCGTCGGGTGTCAGTATTGGTGGATGCACTTTGCTACTGAGCAGATTACTTTTGGTAGATGTATTGAATTTGAAAGCAATGATAAATCATTGCATTCAATAAAACGATTCTGAGCGTAGCTTCGGTGTAGTATATATAACTCATATCATTTTTTTTTCTAGGGATCGATCGAGGCTGTTATTTTTATTTTATTTTTTAGTCGTGTTATTCATCATTGAAAATCACAATTTTTGCCCAGGTCTTAAAATCTCATTTTACC
>JAIPRL010006130.1:0-28821 GCA_025469235.1 Pemphigus obesinymphae | reverse complement strand
CTAACTCCCTACTCCTACCTGTCAATGTTCCTACATTCCACGTACCTACTCGCACTTTGAACCTATCCTGCGTACTCAAGTGCAAATCTAACCCAAAACACTTTGGTGCTTTCCCTACACCATCGACTTCACAGCCGTTGGGTAGACCCGCACATATAACTGATGGAACGGCTATCGCAGCTGCTGTCAAGCTGGTACTGGTCACTTGGTCCCTTAGGCTATCTCCTTGACCCAGTTGTTAACACACAGTTGTTAGTTAAAATATTGAATTATAATATAATATATTAACATCAAAATCTATAGTTTTATGTAATTTTATTATTAATTATAGTATTGTTGAAAATATTACCGTTATTTTTTATACAGTTATTTTCACCAATTTTTTCAGACAATCCATCTATTACTGATACTTCATTTCCATTTTCTGGAGATTTTGACATCTCAATTACATAATCACTGTTTTCTAAAAAAAAAAATATATATATATATTAATTAGTTAGTAGGTATTAGTAGGTATTAGTTAGGTAGGTACCTATATTAATTTATAAGTGTGGTTTTTGAAATTAGTTGATTCATTACATACATGTAAACCTATAGATTTTGGAACTAGTTGATTCATTACATATTTTTCCTAAATTTAAATATAAAATATACAAATTTGTCTTTATAAAAATTTTATTTAAATTAATGATAATTATATTTTGTATTGAAAAACGAATCAATATGCAATATTACTTATGTTTTTTGTAGGTACCTACTTATGCATCAGATAATATACCTACCTATTACAAAATATCTAAATAAGCATAATAATATCTAATAATAAAGAAAATATGATGAAAATTATATATTTAAAAAATGTTAAGTTATAATATAGTAGGTAGGTACTAATTTTTAACTATGCCAAAAAACTTGAAGTACTTATGCAAAATATCCATAAATAGGTACCTACA
Organism: Pemphigus obesinymphae; assembly: GCA_025469235.1. NCBI lineage: Eukaryota > Metazoa > Arthropoda > Insecta > Hemiptera > Aphididae > Pemphigus > Pemphigus obesinymphae. The sequence goes on along the minus strand of JAIPRL010006130.1, from coordinate 27,868 downwards.
TTAATATAATTGTATAATATTTTTAATTCTGATGTCTTTAAATTGGATTTCCATATAAGTTAACATGTATGAGATTTTTAACAAATAATTATGATTAAATGTGAATAAGTAGGTACCTATATTATACATAGTTTTATTTGTTAAAAATCTTATACATGTTAAGCAGTGGCGCACAGTCAGGGCGAGCGAGGTAAGCGGTGTTTGCCCAGCTAAAAGTAAAAAGAAAGGGAAAAAAGATTACTTTTTGGTTCTTTTTAATAATATAAAATGTCAAGACATCAGAATTGAAAATATTATGCAATTATGTTACCCATGTCACTATATTATAATTAAACATTTTTAAAAAATATTATTATCATGCTTATTTAGATATTTTGTGGTTTGTATATCTGATGCATAGGTAAGTATATAAAACATAAGTAATATTGCACATTGATGTGTTTTTTAGTAGGTACCTGCATAAAGTTATACAACCCATGGTGGCAGGTTATAAAAAACAAAATTTGTTAATGTTCGAAAATTTTAGAGGGATGTGTACCTACCTAATTATTAAATAATTATGGAAGTTGTAACACTTAGCTTTGGCTATGGTTTGATTTATGTGAGAAATCTCCAACAACGGAAAACTTAGTTTTGTTTGGTTAGAAGAGGAACCAACTTCCAAAAGTTATTTTTTATTTTTTAAATTTCGCTTTATGCACCCTGACTTATATACACGCTTCATGTTTACAATAAAAAATATAATATTAAATAAATAACTTTATCCACGTAAACATTCACGCGAAAACAAACAGCAAATAAATAACAGTATTGTGTGTAGAAATCGTAGGTAATTGTAGTGTGTTGTGTTTGTGTCGATATTATCAGCTTAATCTAAATATATAATGTTGTTGTCATCAAAAGCGATTACTACCAGCGATTACATTACTAGGTACATTAAGTATATGGGTATACACGTCATAACTAAATACATTATAAATAGTTCTATGGAACAATTTTACTGATTTTAGTGACTATAATTTTATTTAAGTACTTTAATTATTTATTGTTACCATAATATTATCATTAACTCTTATAACTTTATAATTATAATTATTATTCTAAAATATTTTATTATCCGACCTTATAGGTACAAGTATAGTCTATAATATTTCAAAAAATGTCTATTTTTCTTTATTAATCTTCCCATTATGTAATGGGGCCCTAGGGGCCCTAATTCGACCGGGGTCCCGGCTGCGATCGCGGCCATGGCCAGGCCGACACTGAATGTATAGGTACCTCCTAAACTTTTTTTTAATGGTCTGCTTTTTTTTATTTTTCATATAATATATTGATATTTTTTATAGTATGTATATATATTTATTTTATAAATACAAATTATTTATTTATTTATAAAATAATAATATTTTATTTATTATTCCGGGCATTTCATGTATACATTTTGATTTAGTTTTTCACCTACCTTTATCGTTCCGAATTAGGCATTCATTACGTTTTGTATGAAGTAGAGGTATAGTATTTCCACTCCATTTGTGGCTTTTATTGGTTTTAGCTGCAGATACTTCCTCTGTCTATACTGTGTCTATAATAAAAAAAAATTATGTATCATATATACATTTATATATTCCTTTACAAATATTGTTTTAATATAATGCTTGAATTATAAAACCAATAATTTTTTAACTGTATTGAAGCTGAAATTTACGTCCAAATATATCATCTATCTCTTCCACTACTGTATGCCCCACCGGTACCACTATACTATCCGGTAAACATATTAATCCACTGCATTGTTCTAATATACATAAGCAAAATATATGTTACCTTAAGTTATATTGAACTTTAAAAATGTATATTATTTACCATTATCATCATACTGGGTAAATTGTCCACCAAGTAGATTACCACCCAGTATCTCATGTGATGTGCTGGCCACTGGGTCTGCTGAAATGTTCCAATACACATAATAAAAATCAGCGTGTTACCTCAAGCAATTTTATGAATTATATTGTTGTTTGAAAAATGTATAATATTTACCATTATCATCATACAAGGAACATTGACGACCTAGTCGTTTATCACCCAGTATTTCCCTGATAGCTTCTTCATTCCCGTCATAACTCACATTTTGGTAAGGTCCAAGGCTTTTTCATTACCAATTTTTTTTGTTAATCTTTTTTTTAAATTGGCATACTTATTTTTTAATATCACTCCGGTTCGATGCACACTTCCTGTTGAATTCACTTTCAACAATAAGCCATGTATCAGCCTTATTTCTATGAGAACAAAACAATTGAAAAAACAAATTAATCATCTACTTATTTTATCATCCTAAAATTTTAAATAATTATATTGATGTACCTATTATATAATGTATATGTTTATATCTTTATAATATATATAACACATGTTAATATTATTATCACAAATCTTAAAAGCTATAAAATTTTATGATAACATAACATACAATTATAACAATAGATAATTCTTTTATTATCTATGATTATAACAGCTGACATAACCACACAAGTGATAATAATTCATCCCAATCATTGGGATAATCATCGTTAATTAACGAGGCTTTTGTACATATTGTGTTCTGTCGCTATACAGTGATTAAAAGTGTCAAATTGTCGGACGTCATTATTTTTATTTTTTGGGTATATGTATGGTCAATCTTGGTATTGTAAGTATATTATTAATTGATTATTATTTTATTCTGAATTATGATTGTCTAATATAATATAGATATTCTGTTTAAATAATTTTAATCTTTTCATTATCTATTATTATGTGTTTACAGTCAAAAGTCAACAATTTTAATAGAGAAGATTTTCAGATTGTTAATTAAAATCATAATAGAAGAAATTCAAAATTCCGGTTACTACTATGTAAGTATACTATGAACTTCATAGAGATAATGTCTGCATTTTCTTGCCATGTATATTTAAATTCAATGTAACAAAATTATACCCTAAATTGTGCCGATTTCATTAAATGTAGAGTTTAAACATAATATACATATAAATTTAACGAGAGTAATATTACAACTGAATACTATTGACTCTTTGTGAAATATTATGTGTAAAATACCATTATGCAAAAATAATAAAATTATGAAAATATTTAGTTTAATTTGCCTATTTTTAATTGGTTAATAACATTATCATAAGATATTTTATGAAGTGTGTATATCCATCCACCATATACCTACTGTTTCCAATAATAATCTATTGACTCTGTTGGTTACTGTTTATAATATTTACCAATCGATTCCCATTTTATCGATCTTATTTTTGTACCTATGTCAAAATGTTTGAAATTTAGTCAATTTTAGTAAAATATCAAAATTTACAATAGACCAAAGTCGCCATTATTTTCTTACAATGATGTGCGATATCACACTTACAAGTCATTACGAAATAAATAATATATAAAAAAAATATTTTGAATAAGTATCGAGTTCATTTATTTATATATTTGTATTGTTTTAAATTCTGTAATATATATTTTATAATATGGACCAGTGTATTTTATTCAGATACTAATATTTCTAGTAAAATATGATATCAGAAATATTTGTTAAATATCTGATAGCAACATCAATTTTCTTTTAATAAAATTAGACTTGTTATTAAATCTTTTAAAATTATATTTTTGTATAATAAATGTATATCTTTTTAAATTCAAATTACTTTAATAAACGTTAGGGTTCCAATTTCAATAAAATATGCACTAATTACCTTTGTTATGAATGAATTTTGTAAATATAAATTATTATTATAAATATTGTTTTATATTGGAGTAATATTAAGTTCCAATTTGAGATATACATTTGTAATTTTTGTATTTTAAATATATTATATTTAGCAATTTAAGAGAAAGATATTTCAACTTTCTCTAAACAAAATTCAGTTGGATTTTTAATGTTTTTTACTTGTTAGCAATCCTGTATGAAGTGTACATAGTTATACAGCAAACTAATATCTATTAAATTGTATTTTGTTATAAGTAGTAATCAATCTAGTATCATATTATTTTTATATAATTAATTTAATTTTAAAGTTTAATAAGTACTCAATTTCCCAATATTGAATAACTTATATAACCTACTTATATAATAAGATAATATTGAATATATTAAAAATAATAATAAAACAAAATATGCATCATTAGTTTAATTTTAGTATAAAATAAGCTATCAATATTATGGGAATCATTATTTATTTTTTTAATTATTTATATGATAATATTTTGTTGTATTTACTTGCAAAATAATGAAGACAATTGTTACAATAATGAAAGTGATAATGTAAAAGTTATTGATGTAAATACTCCAGTTTGTTTTAGAGGTAATTCTTTAAAACTAATAACTTCAAATTTGCATATATTTCAATATACAATAAAAATACAAATGAGGTGGAAAAATTAATTGTAAATTAATTAAATTGATAAATATCATTAATTATACTATTTCTACAATTTACATTATATAATAATGCAATGAAATTATTGGCAGATAATTTAATGGGAATACGTTGTCATCATCAGAATTAAAAAATCTACCTCGTCCTACCTTACCTACTAAAAAAAGATCATATTCTTTTGAAATTTTTGGAACTTTTTACATTCACAATGTCACCATCAAGTATGTTATATTTATGAACTTAATTAAATAATTAATTACCTAATATCTAAAAGATTATTTATTTATATTTAATTATATTCTTTTCCAGAAACATCGATTCTTTACAAAAAAATGAAGAGAACAGCAGCACTCAAAGCTTATAAATATTTTGACGACTTAGCTTTAAAAAATATTCAGTTGGTTGAATTGCAGTTACAAGTTTTCAAAAAAGAACAAGATATGAAATTAAAATATGAAAATGAATTATTTGAACTAAAACAGGAATTTCTACAAAATAAAATTGAATTGTTAAAAAAGAAACTAAACAAATTAAAAAGTATTTAATAGTTAATATATTAATAAAATTACAAATATTATCAAATAAAAACTATTACATAACTATTCTGAAAAATGATTAATTATTGGTTAACATGTTTATAAAATAATTATTAACAAACGTTTTGTGTAATCATTTCTTGTAGTATTATTAACATGATTATTATTGTTGTGAATATTTATTATATCATTATAGCTTTGAATTAGTGGAGGATCTATGGGAGGTACTTTTTTACGTTCTAACTGCAAAATTATGTAGCAGTGGCTATAATTATAGTTTTACAATTCTCCAAATGTATTCGCATTCCAAGAGTTATTATTGGAAACCTTCGTATCAAAACCCCAAAATATCTTTCTACTTGTTTTCTTAAACTAATTTTAAAATCATAAAAAGCTTCTCTACTACATTTTTTGGTTGTGATAAAGGTATTATTAAATATTTTGTTACTCCATGACCACTATCACCAAATAAAAGTTTATTACCAAACATTTCAGATTCAAATTTCATTCTTACATACAAATTATTAAAAAATGTTTGATCATGAGATGAACCAGGCCACCTAGCTAAAATATCTTGAATTTTAGGTGTGGACTCACAGAACTAATTTGAACATTCCATGAAAATATCCTTTTCTGTTTATGAAATATTCTGCTTGATTACCTCCTAAAATATCCATTCACTTCTTTCAACATTTTTTTTTTTTTTAATTATTATATTTTACGTGGTGATTGGGTTATTATATGGGTACAATTAACAACTCCTATTACCCCAAGAAATTCAGCTATTTCATAAAATTCAACCATCACTTTTTTTTCATCATCAGCTGCATTAGGAAATGTAATCTACTGTGGTGCTAAATATGCAATTGCTTGACTTACTTCTTGTATAATAATACATGTTGATGTTTTACTTACACCAGAAAAGTCACCTACATCTTTGAGAATGGTCCCAAGAGTATAGAACCGTAAAGCTAAGAGTAGTTTGGTTAAAGGAGAAATTGCATTGTTCCTAAAAATATATAATTAAACAAAATAGTGAAGATTAACTATGCTATATTACTACTTACGAGTCATGATTATATACTAATATATAATAACCTTAATTTAATTTACTACCCTAGGAGTCAAAACGCACCGTCCTTTTTCTTTTAATTAGGCGATTTGAATCCTAAGGGTAGTAAATTATATTAAAGTTTTTAAATTATTGGTTTTCAATTTTTTTTTCTTTTTTATAACCCTAATAAAGTGCTCCACTGCACGTAATCAACTAAAACAATTAAAATATATTTTATTCAAAATAAATTAGTAACTTTATAAAATCAGCATAAATAAGTTTAATTAAATATATGATGATGATCTATTATTCCATTATAAGTCAAAACAAATCTATAATATTTTGTAGTTATTTGTAATGTATTTTGACAGTTATTTGAGAACTATATACAGGTACAGAAAGTAAAAAGAAAGTTGTGTATGATGTTTATTGATCTAGAAAACACGTATGATAGGATTCCAGGAGATTTTATAATGGCATTTAATGAAGAAAGGGTTACCAAAGGTGTACTTGAATGATATTGAGGATATGTATAAGAATCAAGTACAATAGTAGATATGGAGTTAGTGAGGATTTTATGGTCAGAGTAGGAGTGCACCAAGGTTCAGTTTTGAGTCCTTAGTTATTTCCCCTAGTAATGGATGAAATAACAATAAAATAATAAGAAATAATATAGGTATGCTCTAGCATTGTATATAATATATCATATTATCAATGTAGGTATTAATTGGTTTTCCATATTAGATGCAACTATACAGTGCTGGTATTACGAACTTCAAATGAAGGTACCTACCTACCTATTTTGTAATTTACAAATAACTTCATTTAATTAATTATACTGTTTAAAGTGCGGTAGCAAGGTTCAGTAGCATTCATAAATAAATAATAATTGTGCACCCTTATAAATAAAAAAAAAAAAAGAGTCATCAATTTTATCTGTATTTTTATGAGAAATAATTTTCCGACAAATAACTTTATTGAATATTTAAATAACCAATATAAATAAATAGTTATCATCTGTTTAATATGTCCACACAAATCGATAAATTTGCTAATAATTGGGCATTAATTTTATTGATTTTGTTAATTATTTATGCTTTTTTCTGTTGCACCCTTGATCCAGGCCAGTTTCCCCACAAAGCACAATTCAGATAGTTTATAGAATACAATGTCAATATTGAAATTATAATATTGTATTCAAAGTCATATTATCATTGTTTGTATTCTCAGTAAGACCCATAAATATTCAAGTTTCACTGATTTTGCAATGAATATTCTTATTTCTGCATATTTGTGTACTAATTTATTACATATTATGTTAATAATTTATGTTAGACATACTATAAATAAATGAGTTATTATGAATTTTTTCATTTTTGACATTTCCATAAAAAAAAACCATTTAGTAACTAGATGCTATAGTTTGTAATGAATAATACACATTTGTTATTTTATTATAAATTATCATTATTAATTCATTTTTTCAATTTGACAACTAAATATCATAGACTTGTTATTTTCTACTTTAATATTATTATAATATAAATAAAATATGATAATAAATATGTATATATTAAATTGATTTAAAAGATAATGATACATAAAATAAAAAATACTTTCATCACTAATAGTAATTTAACTATCTGGTAGGTATCTAATAATTAAAATTATAGACAATTATGTGAAAATGCAAGTGTTATTTAGAAATTTAAATGAAGTACAAAATAAATTTGGTCTAATAATAAACGTTGCTAACAAACATACTATATAGGAGTCAAGAAATGTTAGTTGATTTTATGTATTTAACAAGATCTTGGTAGGCAGCAAACAAAAAATACTCCCTCCTCCTACTTTCATGGTCTGCGCACACCTATGGGTGTAAATTATTGTAATAATACATTATTTTCCACTGCCTTAAGAAATTTATTTCCAAGTATAAAGTAAGCTATACAGAATACATATATACTTCTTACTAAGTATTTTGATTCAGTTAAAAGGAAATAAAAACCATAATTAGTGTAATTATTGTATATTTTTATAAACTATAGTGACATTATAAATCATATTAGATGAACTATATTAATTTGCTGTTGCCTATCTTATTGGTATTTTTCTACAAAATATTTTGTTTGCCGTTTATAAACACAAATAAACACTATAAATTGTATTATTTATTAAAAAAATTTTTTATAATATTTAAAATGTTCAATATTACCCTCAATGTTATATTTGAGAAATTATGGCCTGCTAAAGTAAAACTATTACCAATTCCTAATTTATTATTGAGTTTTTATTACTTATTCTTATTTTAGAATAAAATGAATAAATGCTGTGGAAAAAATAATTTAGATGGAAATCAAAAAGTGACTCTCTAACTTGTCCAACTGCAAAACGATTCCTACATTACTGTGTCAGGTAAATGGAAAATATTATAACAGTAATAATTCTAATAGATAATTTGAGGTAAACAGTGCCTTTAAACAAATTCAATATTTTTCATTTATTAATGTTAGTTGATCATATAAATAGTTTATAGTATGGATATGTTCAAAAGTATGTCGTGTACTCATTATTATTAATAATAGGTAGAATTAATATATTACATTATTTATCATGATTATTAAATTGCTATTAAATGAAATAATATTGTTTTAATTAAAAATCTACTTCACAGTATTTTAAACTATTTTAACACTATAATAAAATAAGCAAAAGTACACTCTTCGAGATTGATATAATTCCAGGTTTAATATGTCCATTTTTTATTTTCAAATATCAATCCTAAGGAAAGAAAAGTATCCCTATGTGGTAATGTTATATATAATTTTGACAAATTTAAATTGAATAATTTAATTCATATCATTAATATATATGAAAAATAAACAATTGTATACCATGATGACTACTAAGAGCAAACGAGCAGACAGATATAATAAGAATAGTCAATTTACACTATCCTCGTTTAATGTTTTTTTATAGAAACATTGAAACAATCTTTTAAACATCTTTTACTTACTCTAAGTTCTTTTATGATATAATCTATATTCATCATTTACTTTTGAACATTTTCAAATTAAAGTATTAATTGTATTTGACATACTATATCATATTAGGCATAGTCCTGTATACAATTATATTCCTATTTCATTATGTATTTGGATATAAAATATTACAAAACATTAAATATAAAATAATAAATTTCAACAATCCATACATTTATTACACATCATCACTAAACTCTGGTATTATTCACAGTAAAAAAAAATTGAAACAATTTTATTTATATATTCATTTAGGATTATAGGTACCTATATAAAGTTATACCACAATTTGTTAGGTTTACATAGGGTACAACTTTTGTATCAAAGAGTTAGACATGAAATTTTTAAATTTAATTCAAGGGAATTTGGTCAGAATTTACTAATAGCAGTTGTCAGTCGTCTTGTTCACAACCAATTATTCAAATTTCAAACAACTAGATAACCATGCTTTCTACTTTCAATTCTGAAGAAAACCACATCACTTTATTGATAAAAGCTACAGCACACAGTTTTATTAAAATATGAAACTTTCGTGAAATAAAAAAAATGAATTACGATATGAACGAAAAAAAGAAGAAAGTAGTAACACGGTTAGTCATATAATTATAAAATGTTTAAAGTGAATAAATAACATAATAATTCCTATGTAAAATGTATTTTATATTACTTCCTCTATTTTATTTTTAACAGGGAACTCCAACACAAATATCAATAAAATAATAAAATATAAATCTGTTAATAATTATTATTATTTACTATGCAGTATGCATCAATTATTCAGTATGATAATATAAATACAAATTACAATTTTGAAAACTGCACAAACAACATAAAATCACATATCATACCATTATCTATTTTAATGTGGCGGCGTTTATCACATGTAATCATGGAGAAAACTAATATCGGAATCAATATGGTGGCCTCCGGGTATGGAACAATAATGAACATCGGAATGTGCGTTCCATTATATACAGTTCATTGTACACAAGTGATAATAACCGTTCTGATAATCATTGTAATCATCGTTGAGTTACGCATATTTCATATAAATGTTTTTTTGTTTTAACAAGGCTTTTGTACATATTGTGTTCTGTCGCTGGTCAGTGATTGAAAATAAGTGTTAAGGTATTGGACGTCAAATATAGATTTTTTGGGTATATGTATATTGTAAGTATATTGTTATTATTATTTTATTCAGAATTATGATTGTCTAATATAATATAGGTATTCTGTTTAAATAATTTTAATCTTTTCATTATCTATTATTATGTGTTTACAGTCAAAAGTCAACAATTTTAATAGAGAAGATTTTTCAGATTGTTAATTAAAATCATAATAGAAGAAATTCAAAATTCCGGTTACTACTATGTAAGTATACACTATGAACTTCATAGAGATAATGTCTGCATTTTCTTGCCTTGTATATTTAAAATGCAATGTAACAAAATTATACCCTAAATTGTGCCGATTTCTTTAAATGTAGAGTTTAAACATAATATATATATATAAATTTAAAGAGAGTAATATTTCAACTGAATACTATTGACTCTTCGTGAAATATCGTATGTAAAATACTATTATCAAAAAATAAATATGAAAATATTTAGTTTATTTACCTATTTTTAATTGGTTTTAACTTCATTATCATAAGATATTCTATAAAGTGTATATATCGATCCACCATCTACCTACTGTGTCCAATAATAAACTATCGACTCTGCTGGTTACTGTTTATAATACTTACCAATCGATTCCCATTTTATCGATCTTATTTTTGTACCTATGTCAAAATGTTTAAAATTTAGTCAATTTTAGTAACATATCCATATTTACAATATTGATATTTTACACATTGGTCATTAGTATTTTTTATATATTTATTCTTCTTAAAACAGAATAATCTCAAATATTTGAGATGGATATTATCCCCTAATACTTTATATAATTTAGTATAAAATTACACTATAAATATTTATAACTTTACAAAGTCGTACAAAATGTAAACAATCTTTCGTAGAAATGATAATCTGAAAACATTTTTATTTAATACCTAAAAAAAAAAATATAAAAACATACAATCGTAAAATAACATGATTTGAATAATACATTTTGTAGTAATTATTTTTAATTAATAAATAATAAGTTTGGAATTTATGCTAGAAAAATAATAAGTATTATAAAATAACATGATAATATATGATAAAATATTATTTTTTAGCATTTATCTTGTAATATAATTAAACATAATATTAAACTTATATGATATATATAAGCTGGTATTTCAATATCTAAACTACACAAATATTTTTTTCATCATTGTATATATACCATTTTGTGAGGGAGGCTTAGCTTTCCCCTAATTGTGCCTATAGATGATAAGCAACCCTATATTAATCCATAGATTATTTTCATAGTTAAGGGCTGATTCTACACTACACATTTATTCATTAGATAATCTTATTCGTAGAATAAATGTATAATTTGTGTTTTACAGTAATACAGAATAAGGTTATTCCTAGTATATATTTATACCATTGATTTTGATTAGATAAATACTTATTTTTTTGATAGTATTATTATTCATGTAATTCGTCCAGATGAGAGGGTGGGTGAGTACATTTATAATCTGTGAAGAAACCCTAGAGTAATGAACAGACCAAAGTCGCCAATATTTTCTGACCATGTTGTGTGATATCACACTTACAAGTCATTACGATTATTTTGAAAAAGTGTCGAGTTCATTTATTTATATATTTGTATTATTTTATATTGTGTAATATATATTTTATAATATAGACCAGAGTATTTTATTCAGATACTAATATTTATAAGTAAAATATGATATCAGAAATATTTGTTAAATATCTTATAGCAACATTAATTTTCTTTTAATAAAATTAGACTTATTATTAAATCTTTTAAAACAATATTTTTGTATAATAAATATATATCTTTTTAAATTCAAATTACTAAATAAACATTAGTGGTTTGATTTTAGTATAAAATGAACTATCAATGTTATGGCAATCATTATTTATTTTGTTAATTCTTTATATTGATAATATTTTATTGTATTTACTGCAAAATGATGAAGACAATTGTTGCAATAATGAAATTGATAATGTAAAAGTTCTTGATGTAAATAATTTATTTGTTTTAGAGACAAATCTTTTAATTTAATAATTTTAAAATTATATATATTTCAATATACAATAAAAATACAAACGGGGTAGAAAAATGAATTGTAATGATAAATATCATAAATTATACTATTTCTGCAATTTACATAACATAATAATTCAATTATATTATTGACAGATAATTTTTCAAAAGAAAATTTAATTAACTGGAGTACATGATCACCAGCAAAATTGAAAAAAACTACCTCATTGTACCATACCTTCCAAAAAAAAGATCAAATTCTTTTGAAGTTTTGGGATATTCACAACCTTCAACTAGTTTACATCAACAATGCCAGCATCAAGTATGTTATATTTATTAACCTAAATTAATAAATTAATTATCTAATATCTAAAAGATTATTTATTTATATTTAATTATATTCTTTTCCAGAATCATTGATTCTTTACAAAAGAATTAAAAGAACATCAGTACTAAAAGCATATAAACATTTCGCCAACCTAGCAGTTAAGAATATTGAATTGGTTGAAATGAAGTTAGAAATTGTCAAAAAAGAACACGAAATGAAATTGAAATATGAAAATGAAGTATTTGAACTAAAAAAGGAACTTTTGCAAAAGAAAATTGAAGTTCAAAAAAAGAAACTAAAAAAATTAAATAGTATTTAATAGTTGAAATATTAATAAAATTACAAATATTATCAAATAAAAAGTATTACACAAACTATTCCTAAAAATGATTCATTATTAGTTAAAACGTTTATAAAATATTATTCAAAGAATTATTAACTGACAAAATATAAAATAGTGAAAATTAACTTTGTTATATTACTACTTACCAGTCATAATTGTATACTAATTTATAATAACTTTTATATAATTTATTACCTTTAAGAGTCAAATCGCAACAGTCTTTTTTCTCTTAATGTGCTTTGACTCCTAAGAGTAGTAAATTATATTAAGATTATTTATATTATTGATTTTCAATGTTTTTTTTGATAACTCTAATGAAAAAAATTGGAAATGAGCCACAAGATCAACTACCAAATAAAAATATATTTTATTTAAAATAAATTAGTAACCTTATAATTTCAGCATAAATAAGGATAATTACAATATAAAAGATATTAGTGTATTTTTTAATTATAAGTCAAAACAAATGTATAATATTTTGTAGTGATTTGTATTTGTACTTTGACAATTATTAGAGAACTATATAGAGGTACAGAAAAAAAACAGAGGAAGTTGTGTATGGTGTTTATTGATCTAAAAAAAAACATATGATAGAATTCCAGGAGATTTTATAATGGCCATTTATGAAGATAGGGTTACCAAAGGTGTACATGAATGATATTGGGGATGTGGATGAAGAATCAAGTACAATAGTAGATACTGAGTTTGTGTGGATTTTGTAGTCACAGTAGGAGTGCACAAAGGTTCGGTTTTTAATCCTTATTTATTTTGACTAGTAATGGATGGAATAACAATGAAATAATAAGAAATAATATAGGTGCGCTCTATCTCTGTATATAATATATCGTATTATCAACGTAGGTATTTATTGGTGTTCCATATTAGGTACAAATTACGAACTTCGAATAAAGACCTACTTACATATTTTATATTTTACAGATACCTTCATTTAATTAATTATACTGTTTAAAGTGCGGTAGCTTGCCACCCTCTGGTGGGGAGCTGACTACTTCACAGTATTTTAAACTATTTTAACACTATAATAAAATAAGCAAAAGTACACTCTTCGAGATTGATATAATTCCAGGTTTAATATGTCAATTTTTTATTTTCAAATATCAATCCTAAGGAAAGAAAAGTATCCCTATGTGGTTATGTTATATATAATTTTGACAAATTTAAATTGAAAAATCTAATTCATGTCATTAATATATATGAAAAATAAACAATTGTATACCATGATGACTATCAAGAGCAAGCGAGCAGACAGATATAATAAGAATAGTAAAATTTACACTATCTTTGTTTAATGTTTTTTTATAAAAACATTGAGATACAACATCTGTTACTTACTCTAAGTTTTTTATGATATAATCTATATTCATTCTGTCCTTTTAAACATATTTCAAATTAAAGTAATTAATTTATTTGAACAAAATCTAAATTTGACTTACTATGTCATATTAGGCATAGGCCTGTGTAATATTACATACCCATTTCAGTATGTATTTAGGTAAAAATATTACAAAACATTAAATATAAAATAATAAATTTCAACAATCCATACATTTATTACTCATCATCCCTTAACTCTGGTTTTATAAAAAGTAAAAATAAATTGAAACAGTTTTAGTTATCTATTAATTTAGGATTATAGGTACCTATATTAAGTTTTACCACAATATGTTAGATATCACCATATCTTGGTAGTTTTAAATTTAAAAGTTAAATTTAATAAAATATAATGTAAAAGTATATACATAATAACGATCTTAATTAGTTGCATAAAATGTGTATTTAAATTTTTGTCTTATAAAGGTTACTCCAGCATACTGAGCATGAAGCCATTCTATTGATGACTTTATCAAACCCATCTTTTTTTATATTACTGCAGCTATTTCTTTCTTCATATCATCTTATAATAATGGCTGTCATTTTCTTACATAGTAAGATACCATCTTGAATAAAGATAAAAGTTTTCTATGAAGTATAAATTACAACAATAAAGAACAATATGACTAATTACTATCTCATATTGCCTAAATAATGTTTTATATATAAAACCTATCTATGAAACAAAACAAATTATACAATACCCACGAATAAAGTCAATTATTCATTGTTAGTTTATTTATTTACCATCAGTAAAAAATCTGCTTCAAAACCGCAAATCAAAAAATCTTTTTTTAGTATCTCCTGACCTCAAAACATGTTGTATCAATTTTATTAATATGAAGTTATACATGATATCGAAGTATCACCAATTGACAATTGACATGAAAATAAAGAAATGGATAGGAAATGGGAATGGATTCTAAGACCTTGGGTCACCGTATTGTTCTATATTCTGTGAATGAGTATTCTATACATTACCAATTACAATTTGTGTAAATATGGTTATTGATAATCACACAAGCACCACGAACTACCCATATTTTATACAAAATACATACGATTGTGCCTATAGAAATCATATTAACGTGCCCGTGGTGTCAAGTGATAAGATAAAATAAATTTAAATAACATAAACATATTTAATTTATAAATTACCTAATTACCTAATGAGGTATAAATAATTGTCACTTGTCAAACAATAGGTAAGTATTCTTATTTAACATAATTATTAAACATTTATATAATATTAGATTAAATAAAAATGTTTTCATAAATAATATATATTTAATTCATACTATTTTTTATTGGTAGGTATTATTGATTTTGAAATAAAATTGGGTTCATCGTCATACCTCTTCGTGGTGACTGATGGTGAACGTCCTCGGACGGCTAACATGACAGAGCTCTTGGACAGGACCGGGCATGCGGCTACCATAAAAATCCGTCATTCGCCTGTACTTTGCTAAGGATACCATGGCGCCACTAGTTCAAAGATGGAAACTGTTAGACGTTATTGCAAGGCGGAGTCTACATCCCAAGGCAATGTAAAAGGCCCAATTCAGTGAAGGGGGATTACCCACCAAGACGCCCTTCCATGTCGGAGGCTGCCCCTGGCCCAAACAGTTTATGTAGTTACTAGATACTGCATACTTCACTGGAGGTAGATCGAACACTCTGCGTTCCGTTTCTTTCAGTATGGTAAAGCCGGATCACGGATGTGGTGCCGATTCTTGTGTGCCCTATGTCGATTCTGGCTCGCCCGGCACCACCATGGTGGATCCAGATGCCTAGCTATCTCTTGAATAGCGCACAGAGCTAAAAGTAGGTGTACACTTGGGGCTGATGAGGCAAACACCCCGAAACCTCAGGGTTAATTGTGATATTAGTTAAATAAAGACAAATTTAAAAAAATAAAATATCTACCATGATATTTTGATTTATGTAAATAATATTTTCCTGTATTATAACAAAATCCTTGAAACTATATTAGCATTATCTATCCACATGATACAAATAGGTAATAATATAAAATGTACTTTGACAATCCAGCATCTACACAACATATTTTCAAATAAAAGTTTCTTATTTATAAATATCAGTAAATTGAAGATTTGGAACCTAAATTAACCCATTTTATAATTTTATAATTTCCAGCTCAGTTTTGCTTCCAGATGGAAAGGTTCTGGTACTGGTTCTGGTTCTATTTTTATTTAAGGACGGGTTAATTTTGTTTCGGTTCCATTCTCTGCTACAAATCCAGCTATGTAATAACTTACATTTTCAACAAAATGACCTAATTCATTTATATTGAATTAGTTGTAATCTACAATGTTAAATTTAAGTTATTGTCTAAGGAACTGGGTATCGATATAACAGGTGTAGCATTCAAGCGTATTGTAGTATCTAGAATGGTGCAGTTTCCGTGGAAACTACCTACAACCTGATTGTTAATTACAATTATTTTACAAGCAGCTACAAACTATTTACATGTTGAATTGTTATTATAGCCTCTTGTGTTATGAATATCACTAAAAGTTGTTTCAATATGATCTTGGGATAATTTTTATGTTTGTAAATAAGTAATTTGTTTTGTTAATATTATAATATAGTCATATAAATTTATTGTATTTTGTAGGTCCAATATGAGACTACAAAAATCAGTCTTCCTACTAGATTCAAGAACATTGGTTATTGAAGTTGTTCCATTTTTCACAAATTTCAGTCCTTGTACATATGAGATGAATTTATCAATGAACTCTTTTTAAATATTGACAGTTTCTTCTGATATCAGTTTATTGTATTCCTGCTTAAAGAACTTCTAACGATTTTTTAATATAAAAAAGTATTATTCATGTTGATAAAAAATTCAGATGTTCAAAGCTAGGTTCAATTGATTTAACATACATTAATACATCAGCTACACTCTGATTCAATGTTTGAGCTCCTAATTTGACTTTCTTTCTCTCATCCTTAGGTTAGGTTACAAATAAAAGGTTAGGTTAATACAAATGTCTTGCTGTTAATTTGGTGTTTACTCACAAACATTTTTCAAATTCTTAAATTATATAGTTTTTCAAGGTAATCTCATCTAAGATTTCTCAGTTGTTTTAGAATCTATATTGTTTTTCCATAAAAAATGTATATAGGTTCTTTTGGTATGAATAATTACTATTAATGGTATTAATAATATATAGTTTAGTTTTCAGATCAGTCTCTAAGTGTTCTACCATTGATATGTTCATTGAAATACCATGAAAAATTATGGAATGTAATTTAGCATCTATTTCAGTAATAAGTCCAATAGCTGTTTGTAAAAGGTTAGCTCTATTTTTATTTGATAAACCACCAATTAAAAAGTAATCTATTGGTAACTTCCAATAACCATTTACTCCTACAGCTAAAAATTCTAATGCAATTTTTGTTTCAGGTATTTTATTATCATTTGATATGTTATGAACATCTCACAAGTTTACAAAACCATATACATATTGCGTTGGCTATCCATTGCTAATACCTGAATTATCTCAACAATGACTAAATTGCAATAAGTTAACTCATTCTTCCCCATGCTCCAGATGGATTTAAAAGATTATTTTGTAAACCCAAGTTGTCTGTTTACAATGGTATACTAGCATTTAATATTCACAGATTAGGTAATATGTTAGCCAATTTATCTTTAACATAATATGTTTTTGGGGAATAATACTGAAATGTCATTGCAAACTGTTTTATTTCTTCACAATACACCAATTATTTTTCCTCTGGATTTATTTTACATATTTCCAAAATAATGTCAGATCCTAATGCCTGTAATACCCATAAAATAACTATATTATATTAATTTTAAAAAATCAAATAGGTAATTAATATAAAAATCATTAATTATTATATTATTATTATTTTACAGAAATTATAATATAATTATTTTTATTTTTATAAGAGTATTAAATTTTTAATTTTTTTATAACCACAACATTAAAAATATTGAGCTATTATATTGTTGTTTCAGCTTAAAGTAACTTGTCATTCAGATCTTCAATAATATTATTCATATTTTCGATTTTTGTTTCTGAACAAGGCATCTATTTTTTGATGATGGTCTGATACTATCGACTTCACAATATAAAAGTTTTTCTTTGATCTCCGAGAAGTACTACAATCTCTATTAGTTAATTTACTAAATCTAGATGAGGAACACACAAATTTCTTTAGTTTTGATATGGAAGAAGCAGAATCATTTGAGAATGATTCTCTAAATAGATGTAATAATTACATTATATTATAATTGTTAAATAATGTATATTATCTAACTATATGTAGGTAAATAATATTTATATATTATGTATATATAAACTAAAAATAATTACCTTTTTAAAAATCGTGTTTTGGATGTGTTGTTAAAATTTAACGCCAATATTTTGGAAAATCATAGAATTGTATTATTAAGTACTCTTAATAGTCTGGCTCATACTACAATTTATTATTTTAATTAAATATCTAACTATGTTCAGTTTTTAGATTCTGAATGTAGCAAGGAATGTTTTAGTTTTAAAATAATGTATATTTTTAAGTTTAATTTTTTTATGTATGTATACAATTTTCGATAAGAGTTGAATAGGATTTGTTTAAAATAATTTTTATATTTTTATTGGATATATTAAAACATTTTAATCGTTTTAAAAAAAAACCCATACTCCACTGTATTTACAGTAACATGGTAACATATATTATATGCTCTTTGTACACACAACGCTCCATGTAATAGGTATTGGGATGGTCGTATTCCACAGACATTTTTGAGATAAATTTCTATCTATTTTTCTTCTATTTATGCATAGATAATACACTATTATCTATGTATTTATGATTATATGACGATATTGTTTATTATAATATACACATGAATCAAAAAAATTATAAAATTTCAATGTTTAAAGGAGTAATTTAATAATAATTTATAATTAATTATAATTAATAATTTAACAGGGACGCAAGTATATACCATAGATAATAGTTTTAGGTATTTGATTATTCTTGGATACCATTGTATTGCTAATAATAATTTGAGATGTATTTTCTGTGTACTGTCAAACTACACTATTCAAGACTATACAAATAGCATATTAAACAAGTGTTTGGACTATAGTCACTTTAAATATTATTATAACTTTCAAAAACTTTTAAATTAAAGTGGCATTTTTAGTTCTTTAATGTAATAAATCAATTATGAAAATTTTTGGTCAACCAAGAAATATGATAGACTGATGTTCAAATTTGTTCAAATATTTAAGACTCTAGACTTTTACAGGTTAAATTTCATAACCATTCAAACTTTTATAAAATAAATAATATTTAATAAATTTACGTAATGTTTACGTCAACTATATTAATTAAATTAATAATTTATTAAAATTACAATAACATGTGCCTAATAATTATTATTATACATAATTAATTAAATTAACAATTTTACATCCTCTTATTTCCCAAACACTAACATGCTAAGGTTTGACCATAAATATATTAGGGTAGTCGAAGATGGTTCTTGATAGCTATGATCAGCAAAGCTACCAAATTATTGGATGGGTTTGGTAATTATGACCGGCTTGCACCAGATAACAGAAGCCAACAACGAGAAAAATGTTGTAATCTACCCCATTTGCTACCTGGAAATCAAATGGGGACCTCATGCTTCAAAAAATAAGTCTCTGCCATGAATTTATCTATTATATATATAATATATTATTATATATAATTACAATGTATAATAAGTGTATTAACAAATAATTAATAAAAACTTTTCTATTTTTAATATATGTTACATTATACAATATAACTAGTAAATTTTTCAATATATAACTCATATTAAAACACTTAAGAAGAAGTGATTTGGTGTCTTCGTCTAACCTACGATTAATATACAAAATATATGTTTAACATTTTTATCACAACTTTGCCATTTCTAATATTAAAATTAATTAACCTATTATTAAATTTATAAGCGAGATCATTGCCTACATTATAGCGTAATTTTTTTTTGGATATTTTTATTTTATAAAGAAATAGAACTATATTAAAAACTCATTGATTAGAATAGATTTATTTCAATTACAATTTAAAATTTCAAAAATAGGATGATGCAACAGCATAGATTATAATCTTGTCCATAATTTTGATTATTTATCATTTTACTTCAATATTAAAAATAACAAAGTTGTATATATTTGAGATAGGATCAAGAATAGTAATTTGTAAATGTATTAATATTTTATTGTATTGTTTTGTAGGTAAAATTGAGAAATTTGAAGAATCACATAGAAGTTATATCAAACGTAATCCTGAGAGGATAAGTGTTGATTCTAGTGTAAACAATTTTCTAATAATGTATAGTGGCATTATGATGAAAGTTCTATAAGTGCCTAAATTGCTTGTAAATCATAAAATATATATGATAGCATAATTGTTTGATAAAACATTACACATAATGTATTTTTTATAACTGCTGATTCGCCAACACAAAACTCTATAAATCAATGTGTATTATTAATTATAATTATCCATAATTCAAGTACTAATGAAATAATTGTTGTAAATTCACTAATTTATATTTATTCTAATTATTAATTATTCAACTTTTAAAAATAATATAATATTGTATAAATTTATATACCTACCTAATTTAACTTTACAATCATTACTTTAAAGAAAGGTAAAATTATTAATTAAAATAATCTATTTTAAACTGAATGTATAACATATAAAAATAGAATACAAAATTTAAAAAGTATATTTTTATTTAAAGAATTTGTTATAAAAATAAAAGATGTATTAATAAATATATGTTAACATAAAAATGATAGTGTTTAAAAGTTAATTACAAACGATGGAAAAGTTAAATCTTACTTGTATTTATAAAAAATTATTAAAATCAGTTAAGTTTATATTCCATGATAGTTTTCCTGCAAAATAGAATTTTGTACATATAATGGTGTAACAAGAGATTATTACCAACTAATAAACTTTTACCAAGTGGGTAAAAATTACCTGATCTAAAATTTTGTTGTATAGGATGCTTTGCACCGACCAAAAATTATCTCACCTCTAAAATTTTTTACTGGCAAACTGTCAAGTATTGTCTCAAGAATACCTAAATACTTCTTTGTATAACATACCTACCTACTATATTATGTTGTATCACCCTACTTCATTATTTAGGTTTCATTATAATCCTAATGCAATTAATAGGCTCACTGTTCTAACGTGATACATATTAATCCAGTGTTCTTTAAGAGGTCCTGACAAAGTTACCTCTAAATTCCCCTTTTAACTAAAAAAAGTTTAAAGTTAGAGTACAGTCTTGTAAAAAATACTTTTAAAACTTTACTGTATTTAAATAGAGATACAAATACATTGACATAAAAAGTATTTACGAATAAACACAAATACTGGGTATGTATTTAAATACAAACACTTTTGTACATTTGTACGGCCTTAAATTTATTTTTAAAACAGTCGTATTATTTAAATTATACTTTTTTATTGGTCTTAAAATTTCTTTATCACTTAAATATAAATTTTCAATTATTTGATGTAATAGTGTAATAAATATTAAAATTATTACAAAAATTTAAATTTTAGTTTTTACAATATTTTAAAAACTATTAATTATTTTTGCCAACATTTTTCATACATTTACGATACTGTTTACACATAGTGTTATTTAATATAGTGTATTATATTTATCAATAAATATTCTTTTATAATATAATATATCTAATAATAAAATTATTATAAGACAAAATAAACCCATGTAAATCGAGTCACGATGTTCCATCGTATTTCCGACGATATTACAATTATTATTTTAAGACATAGATATTTCACACAAGTGATTATTATTCATACGCGGTAGTTGCAATTTTTATCGACTTTATTATGCTTATACCAATTACTTACAATTTACAAATTATATATAAATGTCCGTAACTTCGTCTGTCAATTCATCTCACTGTAAAATATTATTACATTCAATGATAAAGTAAATTGTATAATTAAACTACACAAACATACTTTTTTTTTCAAAAATGTATTTTGATTGAATGAAATTTATTAAAATTGAAACTCGAAGATGTAAGAAATTGTATTCAGACGTATTTAAATAATACAAATAATAATAAAACAAATAAGTATTATTTGTAATTCTAATAAAAATACCAATGGAATAGTATATACTTTGAAAATACTATAATTAAAATGTATTTAAAAAGTATTCTAAATACTATAAAAGTATGAAATATATTTACTGAAATACTTTACAAGACTGTTAGTGGGTTCTTTGGATGGATGTTTTTTTAATATTTCACTATAACATATTAAAGAACATTTTTAATACTATATAATATGAACCAGAAAGAGGGTTCATTTTTAGATTTTTCATTGAACATTTAGTTTTAGTCATAGAACAATCGAGATACTATTAATGAGTAGAGAGTAATTTACCATCTAGTGTAATCTTAGTTTATAGGTAACATATTAAAAAAAAAATCTCACCCCTACTTTATTATTTTCGTTTTGTCATAGCTTTGACATTATTGGTGATGGAAACACTGTTCCAATGTAATACATTTTGGTGCAGAGTCTTTAACCCCAAAAGCTCTTTCCCAAAGATTTTTCTGAAAATCCCTTCACACATATTCGTTTGAATAAAAATTCTGGTAACTTCTTCATGTGGTTATAAAACTAAGTCCATCTATTTTGTTTAAAAAAAATTTGATGAAAGGATATCCAAAGAGGTATTCAAGTTTTACCTAATTTAGTCTAATTAGATTGAATATCAAAATTGATATACATGCCATAATTAGATCAAGTCTTCTAGTCAAAATCCTTTGTTCCACTCAAAAAAATTCAAAGTTATATATTTAATAAAATTTTATAAATAAATAACAAATAATTTAACTGTATTTAAAACTTATAAGTTGGATAATAATTGAATTGTAATTTTTCTTAAAATGTCCTTAAAATCGATTATTTAAAACCATTTAAAATTTGAATGTTTGGTCCTCTCTTATATATTGATATGGGTGCCTATATACAAATATGTATGTTTTATAAAAATATTTTTAGAGCCCAAGTTTTTATTAATTTTAATTACACTTATTTACCAATTTACTCTATACATATACAAGAAAATCAAATAAAAATGCTGAAAGACTGAAAACTTCATAAAAATTAAGATATACTGCAAAATTTACAGAAAAAAAGTAATTACCTACTTACCCAGAAGGTATAATAAAATAATGTAATGGAATAATGGGACTTTTTAGAGGGAGGGAGAGATAAAAAATAATTTTTCCTTAACTTCCCCCCAAATAAATTCTGACTATGCCAACGTAAAATTTTTATATTATCTCTATAATCTTAAATAGAGAGCGGATTTTTAGGTTTTTAAATGTTCAATATATGATGCTAATAAGTACAAATAATTTCTTAAAATATTCTGTTTATATTCTTTTGCAAATATATTTTCTATACAACAAGCTAAATCAGGGGCATTTGAGGAACATTTTTTCTGAAAATTAAGAAATGGCTTTGAAAAACAGAAAATAAGCAATAAAAACTAAAGTTGTCAAGATGTAAATTATGAAAGTTAATTCATAGTCTCATCATCGATAGTATACCTGTTATTATTATTTTAAATTTGAGAATGATTATAAATCATTGCCTTCAAAAGACATTTCTGAACGAATCTCAGTATATTGATATAGGTAATAAAAAAAATAAGTTAATTATGACAACTTTATTTTGTTATTTCCCTATCATTTATAAAATATTTCTGTTAAACAAGGTAGTTTTCCTTTACGATTAAGTAATAATTATTAAGTAGGTATTAGAATAATAATTTCTTTAAAGTAGGTACCTACCTAACTACTAACTAGAATCATTTTGCTATCAAAAACTTTTATTACCTTAACACGGACTCCTTCAATCCAAAAAAAAAAAAAAAAAAATAGGTATACAGACATAAATTAACATATCTGAAAATCAATAAATTCCTTGCTTTGCCAAGAGTTCAAGTGACAAAAAGGTCATTTGCGTATATTTTCCCCAAAAATCGATTAATATGTCTGAAACACTGAAATATTCTGTAACCTCTAAAATATGCAAAATAATTATTTTTCGTGAATTCTGTGATTGATAAATCGTCCACATTTGTTACCATAGTCAAAGTCCATACAGTCAGTTAAAATATGGGTAAATGTAATAACCAACACTCTAATCATAATATTTGTTATATAATCAATATTTTATAACATAATATCTTGTAATTATATAGGTATACAAACATCAAATGTGTGTATAATGTATAACTGCAACTATATAATTAAATAACTTTAAAATTAAGAAGTAGGTATACAAAATAAGCAATTTTAACGACTGCAAACATTTCATAAAACAAACTCAATAAAAATAAATGAAATTTTTAACTTATAAGAATTACAAAACATATTAGTCAATTATAGATTCTGAACGGAGAGCCGAATATCTTGCTTTTACAATAATGTACGTAGAGGGAATTTATAGGATATGTATCTAAGCGTAAATACATATATTAAAATATATATATATATATACATATATCGTATAACATGTATTTTTATATTATAATTACTATATAGAAAGGTACTAGTGTTATTTTAGTTTCATAATATTTTGGTTTCACGATATTGTAGTGGCGATATTTTTATTATTTTGTCGGTAATTCCCAACTGCCGGACCGCGGACACATTTTTATGGACCCTTATGGTCACCTAAATAAATTCTTATATTAATTTTTATACATTTCACGCTGGTGGAAACCGGTTCCATATCATAACCACGCTATAGTCAAGTACCGCCTATATTGTCATACATTTTTTTATTGTACTACTACGTCGTTTTTTGAAAGATTATCCCTTTTTTGAGAATTGCATTCTGTCGTCCTCACAAACTTTAAAACGGGGCGCATTTTGTCTTGCTATTGGAAGTGGGGTACCGTTCTTTTGATTATTTACCGAAAATTTTGTTAGAAAATTGTTGAATGACCTTTTTTTTTTGTTTTTCGTTTATTTGTCATCTTTAAAACGATTTATGAGCTTTTGAAATAAATTTTTCGCGATATTTCGAACCGCTGAAAGTTTGATGACTCAAAATGGAACCTCATGAAAACTAGTTGGTAACTCCTGGTATATAATATAGTGAACACGATGTAGTAAGGTATTTTTGGAAATATAAATATTGTATAGATATAACTAAACGATTCATAGAGAAAAATATGATATTATATTTTTTGGAATTGAACGTTAACCCAGGAGAAGGCATATATCTGAAGGAGACCATGGTTTATTTAAAAAAATGGATTTAAAACTGTTTTCTGGATACAGTATAGGCATTTATCTATGAATAAAAAGGATTATTGATACCAAGTAATTCAATTTCCTCTAAAATAAAGTTATTTAGTACCTACCTATAATATATATAATTGCTCAAATCGAAGACTTTCCTAAAATTGACATAAATACATTTATCTATTAAGTATATAAGAAGTTACCTAAGATAATACTACAAATAATGGTTGATTTACTAAAATCATGCGTCTGGTCAATTACTATGTGATTTATAGGTATTTTTATAGAATCATAAGATATGGATTCAAAAAATTTAGCCAAATTAGGAAAAATAAAAATAGGTTTACAGTTATAATATATAGTGAGTAATATATTGATGTATTAACTGGCAGATTTAGGTGTTGGAGGGACAGAACAAATTTTCCAAGGAATTGTAAAAATACTCTCATTGATGGAGCTTCTAAACTTGCATATTATTATTACTTACATATTATAAGATAAGTATGAGTTTGTCACAGTTTTATAGCAAACGAAATAATAAACCATTAGTACAATTAAATAAGCATGCAAACTTTTTTTTCTTATTTTTGTTGTTTCCAAGCATTTCTCAATTTCTTGAAAGTAAAAAAATTAAAAAGCGAATAAAAGACCATTTAAAGAAAAATAATAAAGTTTTCTAATTTTTAGAGTTTACCAAATACTTACTGACTTGTAAAATGACTTGACATTTTTAAAATAAAAGTTAAGTTATTGGTCTTACCCTTGACACCAATGAGGTCTTAATTTAACTCTATGAGGGCTAGATTCTTATGGGTATATATGACATTTTTTAGGTGTGTGGTATAGTATAGTACGGCATGTATATAAACATTAAACATATTAAAGTAGTCTAAAAAACGTACTTATTTTTATTATTATAATAATAAAAAAAATATATTTTAATAATTGAAAATTATCAATTAAATTGGGGGGGGGGAGGATTGTACCAATCTCATTTTTTCATTAAAAATAATTATAAATAATATATATTTATGTGTTTAATTTAATTTAAATTTTTAGGAACTCAACTGGTCTTTCTTGTAATTATAAATAAATTGTAAATTCTATTATAAAATAGATATATTTTGTTTTAGAACCGGTTAATACCGGTTCTGGAACCCAATTGAAAATTTAAAAAACCGGAATCTGAACCGAAACCGAAATTTTTATTTTCCAAGAACCTAAACCGGAACCAGAACTGATATTTCATTTTGGTTCCAGTCCCTGATGTGAATTTTCATAATATAAATCAGTCGAGTTCAAAAATCTAAAAACATTAGTCGAGTTGAAACACTTCAAATAACCAATAGAATTATATTATTTAAAAATATTAATCGAATATAATAATTATAATTATAATTATAATTTAAATGTGCATATCCTTTAAAATTCAAATAATATCAATTAACTCGCTGGAACTCATAATCCGCTTTATCTATGGATTTAATGACTAGGTACCCTCCGAATTCAGAGTTACTCAGGTGATAGTGTATTTTTATTTTATATTTATATTTTATTTAATAATAATAAATCTTTGTTGTCGTTGCTAAATTGTGTTAAGTTGTAGCGAACGCAGGTCGTAGTTTCTAGGACTTGTTTAAAATAAATTAAAAACTTAATTTTATTTTATGAAGTATAGGCAGGGCTGTAGTCATAAAATAAACAGAGGATATACGAATAGCATATACCTACCATGAAAGTGTGATCAGGTAATTACGAGTTCAGTTGGGTACAGGCCCGTCGCTTGATATTTTCCGCCCTAAAGCAAAAGTTTAATGCTGCCTTTAAAAACGTAAATAAAAAAAAAAGCCATCAATTTTTTCTCTAACTACATACCTTAAAATACTATTTAAAACGTAAATAACCAAAAATAAACAAAAAATTATAAATAGTATACTATATACTATAAAAATATATAAATACGGTAATCGTTGTCCGTTGTCGATATTCATATTTTTTATTTTTGCCGCCCTAAAGCGACTCATGACTTTCTGGTACCATAGCGACCGGCCTTATTCGTTTTATCTGGTTACTAGCTGACCCGACAGACTTCGTCCTGTCAAAAAGTTTTTGTGCCTACGTATTTTAAAAAATTCTCCTGAACAGAACCGTCACCCTGGTGATAGGGCGTTGTGAATAAAAAATAATTAAATAAA